>JXTC01000063.1:649402-699483 GCA_002914845.1 Trema orientale
CTATGTTCTAATTGTGAAAATCATGAGTTCTAAGATCATTTGGAATTATTGATTATATGCATAATAGGATTTTGCATAGTTAAGAAAAACTTACACGGCCTTCTTCGCGGTTTATTGGTTGCATCGGAGCGCATTTAGAATCCATGAAAAAACTGCACGTGTTGTAGCTGTAGAAGTAGCCATTTTGGAAATGCCTGTGACATGAGGCACACCAGTAGCGTTTCCGATCGTAAGAGTTCTTAGCGTCGTTGAACAGGAGAGGGTGGTGGGGATGAAAATCATGAACGATTCGTTTAGGGAATCGCGCTACTTCCTCCTCATGCCTTAGCTGCTGTTGCATTTCACGTATACGTTCTACGTGATACGCAAAATTTTGCATATATAGTCTCCCTGGTCAGCTTTTTATGATCTCTACTTTTAGTTTAGAGATTAATGATGACAATAATGAGCGGAAACACAGGTTCATATGTATGAAAGAACAAGTTCATACTTTTAGTCTTGAACTTGTGTTTCATACCATTATATATAGGATAATGCTTGAGGTACTAACTTTTGTACCAAATTTTTAATACCAACATATGTGGCATATAATTTGTTACCAATTAATTAGTGATAATGTTTAATCTATTTGTGGTAAATTTTAACACACCAATTAGATTGTGACAATTTACATGCCATATGTACTTGTACAAAAATTGGGATATATAGTGTTATTCATATATATATATATGAGTTTGGTTTAAATGGTTACAACAATATTTATCCATGGATGGTTACAATGGTTTAAGCCATTAGATCTAATATCCTACGGTGGTGATTAGTTTGGTAGTTGGCCAAAAAAATTTAATGCTATTTATTACCATCAAAAAAATTTAATGCTATTACTTCTTTTTTTAGTATCCATTCATGGTCACAAAAAAATTGTAACCATTGAGAAGTCCTCCATATGGGTATATACACACTAAAGTGATAGTCTCTCCACTCCACGAATTTCTATACAATTTTATTTTGTTCTTTTCTTCACCAATATGAAAGAACATGCAGATGTTGGTATAATTGAACCAAGGAAAGTTTAGGTGGCAATATACTCCCAATAGACTACGCCAATACCATTAAATTCAAAAAAAAAAAAAAAGTAATAATAATAAATAACAACGATAACCACAGATCTATGAGTCCAATTTGATAGAAATCTCTTGACTAATATTATCTTTATTTAATGATACACTATTCATATTGCAGCAGAATTGATTTGTTTTTTTAAATAATGGAAAGAACAACGTAGATAAACACTAAAAAATTTTAGTAGTTTTATGTTTTTTTTTTTTCCATAACCCCCATGAGTGTAATTGTGAATATATTCGGTAATCGAGTAAGTATATATAATGATGACCTAACTCAGAGAGCATTAGTGCAATTTTGTTTAAAAAATAGTCATGTCAATTTTCCTGGTTAACTCATTTTGTTCTCTTTCAAATGAGTGACATACATATATACATGCCCTTGTCCATTTATGTACGATACTTTTATTTTTTTTCTTTTTCCTTTTTTTTAACGCAAGAACATTACCTTTCTAATGTTACTTGTGTTCATTAATGTTCTTACTACTTGTGTTCATTAATGTTCTTACTTTCTGTCGTGGTATCTTACCTTTCTCCCAAACTTAAAGAAGGTGAAGGATCAAATGAAATTAATTTTGAGAATTTTTACAAACGTCAATGGTAAGCAAGAATGTAAAAGGCTAAAGCATCATGGATAGAACAACCTTAACCAATCATACCAGTGCCAAATTTGTTTAATGAATAAATTATTCATACTGGAAATTATGTAAATAGTCAATATTGGACACTGAAATAGAATACATAGTGCGATGTAGAATGGATAACCGATTAGTCCACCATGCAAAAACTGGGGGTTGGTTATATTATGTTCTCACTTCTCAGTAGAATGCCATTATGAAAAAAAGCACGCAAAGTGTTTTACAAATCAAAAAATGCTAAAGTTGATAACAATGCAGGGATTAACTTTACACTTTATTCGATTAATCTTCTATCGGAAATCTTTTTCAAAAAAAAAACTATATATCTTTGTGTATATTTTCTTTGCAAGCTTGCAACAAATTGCCAATCAGACAATGAAAAGCAGACCATTCGTAATACGAGTAACTGGCACACTATGATCATCTAGGAAACATTTGAGTTATAGAATCAGAGTCATGTGATTGGGTTTGAGTTTGAGTTGTGGGAGGATTCACCAATTGCTTGCCTTTGTCTGCCTGAGAAGACGATGTTTCCTCTGAACTGATGCCTGCCGAGCGCCGTGAGGTGTGTGCTCTGTACACACCAGGCTCTGTAAGTGCCTTCTCATTCAGGTGGACTTGTTTTGAAAGCATCTCCACTACTTGCCTCATGCTGGGTCTTTGGTGAGCAACTGCTTGGGTACAAAACATTGCAACCTTAACGAAGCGTGTCACCTCATCCTCTGGATATTCGGTCAATTCTGGATCAACCACATCCAGTAGCCTTCCTTCTTCTCTCAGTTTCCACGTCTGTACCAATATTCATTTTTATTTCAGCACATGAACAATATATACACTATCATATGCATTTTTCTGGAAGCTATTGTCTTTTTCTTGTAGCTAGGTAGGATTCTTGAACCAAATTTAACTGTCAGTTCAGAACCAGACAGAAAGTAACAGACTTGAAACAAATTAGACAAACATTAGTCTTAAATAATACACGAGGGATTAATCTAAATTTTTAAATGGAGGTCATTTCCTTATTAGATACAAAGAGAAGCTAGATAAAGAAAGTTTGCTAAAACAATTATACAAGTTCCAAAACTAGAGGTAATTCCTTCAAAGGCCAGAAGAATTTTCTATTTCTGTACCCTTAATTACAACACAGAAAAGCTAACACGCCAAAGAAACTCAACTGAGTTCATAGGAAAGTTCAGTTAGCTTTATTTTTCCTCTTTGGGCTTACTTTTCCTCTTTGGGCTGAGAACAATGTAAATGATGAGAAAAATTCAGTCAACTTACCCATTCCACCAAAACCAACAACTCCTCTCCAAAAGCTGCCTTACTACTACTTCTGCCACTTATTATTTCAAGCAACAGCACCCCAAAACTGTATACATCCGCTTTCTTTGTTAGCTGTCCTAAAAGAGCATACTCTGGGGCCAGGTAACCTCTGCAGGCATATGAGTCATTCATAAATGCAAAGGCAAGAAAAGAATGAAAGCATAAAACAGAACATAGAAAATAGATGTGTAACACCTATATCATATTGATATTACTATTATTGACTTCCTTTCCATAAGATCTAAACTATAACATGAACACGAGACTGGTGGTAACCTGTCAGCAACAACTGAGTAGAGACTAACAAAATCAAAAACAAAGTTCAACTGAATTTACTCAATGTGATTATCCCAATTAAATAGATTTTCTAAATCACTTCAGAAGAAGGTTATAGCCCAGACAGGAGAAGAATAAAATGCAAATTGAAATTTTAGCTTACACAGTTCCTGCCACTCGAGTACTGACATGAGTAACATTGTCTGGAAAAAGTTTTGCAAGCCCAAAATCTCCGATCTTTGGGTGAAAATTTGCATCGAGAAGTACATTGCTAGCCTTAATATCTCTATGGACAATATGTGGTTCAGCTTCTTCATGAAGAAATGCAAGGCCAATTGCTGTTTCCACGCAAATCACAGCTCTCTTTGGCCAATCCAAAAAAACATGTTTGCTTTTTGAATCTGTAAATTTTTTTCAGAATCAGCATACTGATGCTTTGACCGATTAAAGACTATACCCTTAAAAAAAATCCTGAAAACTCAACTAGTCTTAAAAGATTGATATATTTTAGGACTTAGGACTTAGGACTTTCTGCAGAACTAGGCCTTGATTTAATTAAAAAATCTGGACATTCTTTTTCGTAACTGAAAAATCCTTTCTTCTCTTGTTATCTGTTTTACTCTGTTTCTTATTCATCCCAGTTCTCCTTTTTTATTCTTTTCCTGGTAATAGATCACAAATCTTATTATCAAGTCAAAGAGTCGAGCTTTGAGGAAATTAATTGCTTAAGATACTAGTTAAACAATGTCACAAGCCCCTTCAGACTTCGAAAATACTTTGCAGAATATTTTATTTCATTTCAAATCATACAAAAGTCAGTTCAACAGAAAACATCACAGATCAGATTATTACCAAGCAAAGAAGTGGCAAGGCTGTTGTTCTCCAGATATTCATATAACAATATTCGATAATTCCCCTCAACGCAGCAGCCAATAAGCTCCACAAGGTTTGGGTGTCGTACTCTTGATATCATGTTAATTTCTGTCAAAAATTCATTTGATCCTTGTTTAGATTCTGCAGAAAGAGACTTAATGGCAACTTGTGTACCATCTCTTAGGACTCCCTGCAAGCATGTATTGGCAAATTAGTGCAAGGATTAACTAAGGTAGGTAAAGCAAATGCTCACAATCCCCTCATCAAAGCACTAAAACGAAAGGGATGGCAAACATGGTGTCATCCAACTTTGATAGACGACATATTCAGTGCCAAGCCAAATTTGGGGGAAGTTTTGCCATTCTGCTGGCTTGTCGTTTTCGTTAAAGATATGAAAAAGGTTGTAGCTAGAACAAAAGCATCAATTAAAAAAAATCTCACCCTATGCACAACTCCGTAACCTCCTCCACCTATTCTATTTGATGGATGGAAGTCCCTTGTTGCTGATCTCAAGGAATTATAAGAAAAGAGCCTTACATTGTTGGTGGAAATCCCTAGACATACACAAACAAGCAAAACATACACATTCAGTTGAGATGGATTTCTACTGCAGGTAAGAATCAGAGGGGAAGAAAGAATGAATCAGCTAATATTTAGCACATGCCTTAAAGTGCTAGCACATAACTAGCATACTTTTGCACACTCTCATCATATCTATTTTATATTGCGGTGAATGCCTGTGATATTTTGTCTTAACACCTCAAACTTATACTTCGGGTCGATTAGTTGAATACTTGATCAAAAACTTAAAAAGAAAAGAGAGTGAACTATTCTGGCTTGTTTATCAGTTAATATATACTCATGTTGGCTTACCTAAAATGGGCCTGTGTCATCCAACTATATCTACATTAGAGGACGCTTCACTACACTTTCCAAGAACAAAGAACCTCTTCTTCTGTATCTCTATAACATGTACCTTTATAATCGATATTAGTTACTACATTGCAATTCCCTCCTGAGACCTCCAAAAGGAAATACCATATCGGATACCAAGTTGATGGGTTAGTGTGACTCAAAGACATCGTCATAGAATTCTTATTCTTTTCTGAATAACTGACAATTTACCAACCAAGCATTTAGATACCATCAGTTTCACATAAATTTGAGTTCAATATAAGAAAAAGAAAACAGACCAGCAATGTAAAAAGACACAAAACATTAAATCAATCAAAGTATATCCAGAATACATCTCACCTGGAGTCTGTGCTTCATCAGAATTATTCTTTCCTTTACACCAATTCAATGCCCCAAAGCAACCACAACCCATCGCCAACCCAGTTTGGCTTCTCTTCACCACTAAATCCCTAACCACATTTCTTCTTCAACCTAAATCAAACCCATCAAAACCAAATACAAAATCAACCCAAAAACGTGAAAACAGAGATTGAACTACTGAATTGGGCAAGGAATTTCAGAACCCAGAAACCAAAATTTAAAAAATAAATAAACAGATGAGACAATATAGAGGCATACCTTTACTTAAAGCAGATTTAATTAACTGGAGAGGCCAAAGTCCTGTGAAATACCACCAACCATTCCGTAGCAGCAAATGAACAACAGCAAACAGTTGAGAAATAGAGGGACCTAAATGCATAGTTGAAAGGTACTACTTGGGAATAGATAGTCAATTATCAAATCTTATATGATTTCATCAATACAAGGAAAGAAAATAAAATTAGAAGCAAAAATTCAAATCAAATTTATGATTATGATTTTTTTTTTTATGAAATAGACAAAGGAATTGGTCGTGTCAGATTTCTAATCCGATAATCAAACAAGGTAAAGGACGACACGAAATTTCGAATAAAGACAATTTTGAAGCCAAATGGGCCATTTTGACGGTGACCCTTTTCTTATTTTTCTTCCATTTTTTTTTTTTTCTTTTTTTTTTCCCCACGCAGAGAATAGTATAGTCCACCAACCAAAGCAAAAACCAAACCTTTCAAAACACAATGGTCACCCAAATGGGTTTATTTAAATAAAAATTGTGGAATAAGTTATAATTAAAATATTTAAATAAAAATTGTTGAATAAGTTATAATTAAAATAAGAGACATTTGAAGTAAAATAAAATGGACTGAGTTGTAATTATAATGGGAGACATTAGAATAGACCATTCAAAAATACCTCTTAGGCTTTATTTTTATTCCAAGACATAAAAAATTCATTCCAATGATTGAGGTAACTGATGAACTATTTGAATAGAAAAACTAAAATTGTTGAAATACATTCATTCTAATAGATTTTTATTTGAATGCAATGGAATGGGTGAAACAAACGAGGTCATTAATAGCAGAATCATTTTAGTTATATAAATTTAAATGAGTTTTTCTTTTCAGTGTTATAATCTTATAATTTTTTTCAGTGTTATAATCTTTTAAGTAATGATTAGTTCAGTAACTTTTTTTTTTAATGAAATTTTTATATTATCAATTATACCTCCCTTTCTCTAAAAACTTCAAAACCATCTCTACTTTTTTCTTTAAAAAATCAAAATTAGATGTTTGGCCAAGTTAAAATGTTATTTATAATGGAACCAATTATCTCTTAACAATGGCGGCTTAAGTTTGAGCTATTTCGCTTGCCGCTACCAGGGGGCCCCACCTACATTTTAAATTAAAAAAAAACATTTAATGCAATAAATCCAAGCCGCCACTGATGCTTAAAGCCTTAAAGGAGTTTGAAAAAAAAATTCAATGCCCAGCCGGCTTCTTTTATTAATATATTTTAAAGAAAAAAAAAATACAAACCTACGTATGACAGAGATACTTAACAAAAATTAATCTTAATTATATCAAAAGCTGAATTAAAAAGACTTGAGTATTTTAATTTCAAATATATATACATTAGTATATGTGCTCGCATAACTTGAAACAAACATAAATTAATAATTTTACATCTCAATTCAGGGGACAGTAAAATAAAAAAACAATTATTATCTTACAAGAATGTTTAATATATTTTGAATTTGAGAATTTAGAGTGATTGACTTGGTGGATTTGTTTCAATTCATGTATATGCACGTTTCTTCTTTAAGCGGAAAACATTAATGTAACATTTTTGGTTAGGAGACAGATCAGGGACATTGTGTTATTTATTATTCTTGTTTTTTATTTTCTTTTTTTTTTTACGGAGAAACTTTTCTTTTTTTTTTTTTGGAGGGATTTTATGGAGAAATTTTTATATAAGCATTTGACATAGTAAAACTCAAATGCACCACTATATTTATCGTTTGATATGTTTAAATTTAATCACACAAGATAAGAATAAGTACTTGTTGTGAGTTGTGTCCCTAACTAGAAAATTACAGAATATTATATTCACTTATAAATCTGATAAATGTGATAAAGACTTGAGCATTACTCTTATACAATTGAATAGTTATTATGTGATAGGGGTTGGCTACGGTAGGGACGTCTCTACGTAGGGTCGTGCCTTAATTATCATTGGATGGGAATCTATGAGGAATAACGGAAATCTGTGGAGAATCTATTTATATACAGATTCCCATCCAACGGTAAATAGACAGGGCCTTACGTAGGGGCGCCCCTACCGTAGACGCGCCCTATATAATAAGGAAAAGACTATACAGGACTACGAAGAAGTTGGTGAAGTTTGGAAATGTCTGCAGCCACACTTGTACTCTTGAAGCGTTGAAATTAGGTCACATCAAAAAAGGAAATTAGGCCACACGCGTGTTTTTTCTGTCCTTTAATTTGTGACAACTGTCTGAAATTTGTCACATATCAAAAAGTCAAAACTAATTGTTCAATCTTCCAACTTCCAAGGAAGAATCTCTGTAAGCATGTTTCGGAAAAAAATATGATATATGATTATTTACTCGATCTGTTTTTAAACTATTGATAAAATTTCATTTTGACCTCAAAAATTTAAAATTATTTCATTTTAATTCTTGAACTTTTAAAATTGTTCTACGTTTGTCTATATAGATTTATTCCATTAACTTTCGGCTAAATTTCATTTTTTTTAAATATTATTTTATATATTTAAATATATAATTAAGTTTATTATTTGTCACAAAGTTGTGTCTTAGTCTCTTTCCATTAAATTAACAAAAACATTAAAAAAATGTCTAAAAGATAACAATTTTTCAAAGTTCAAGGAATATTTCAAAAATTTGGTTTTGAAAAAAAAAAAAGTTAGATATGTGTGCGTTTTAACTTCACTTATTATGATAGAATGTGAGTTTGAAATCGCATACTATGACCAAGTGTTTTCGAAGATTGAAACATGATAAATCCTATCACTAGGTCTGAAAAGCTTATAGTTTCTTTTGTCTTGGTCCACATTTTCTGTGCCGTATGTGGACATAGAATAGAAGTTAAAACAAGGCTTTTTTTTTGGTCTATATTAAAAGAGTCAAAACATCTTGGCTTTTTATAAAGCTTCATTGTACATGCATTTACAGTAAGCTAGAGAAAAAAAACAATATATATCTATATATATATAAAGCCTATACGTGGCGTCGGTAGTTGGGGACAAGGGAGATGAGTAGTTGACAAAATGACTTTGTCTAAGCTCACCGCGTTTCCGTACCTACTTCCTAATATCTTGAATTGGAGGCTATGAAATGAAACCAATATGTGGTGGAATGGAATCTTATTGATTCTCCATTGTCCAAAGGTGGCTAAGCGCATATCTCATATGAGACCATCTCATATTTCTCATTTTTTAACGAAGTTGCTCATTATATACTGTATTGCTAAGTGGGCTACTTTTCTTATAGTCAACACATTTGGATTGAAGAATGAAGAGGTTCCTTTGTGGATGGAAACTCTAGTTTGTGAAGATTATAGTCCATTTGTTTATGAAAGAAAGAAATCATTTTGTGAAAAAAAAAAAAAAAAAAAGAACTGGGTCACTCATTTCTAATTGGCTATAGAATGGCAGACGAGCTCATAATTTTTCACCATTCAAGGAAAAAAAATTAAGAGTGTGTCAAAAATAGACTATCAAACATCAGGATATTTTGATTTTTTTTTCAATCAACAAGTCGCTTGGTGGGTGACTTGGTCACACAATTAGTAGAAATCATCCGAAAGGCGCGAAGTGACTGTGTAGTTACCTAATTGTTGGCGAGTGACTTGATACACAACTATTACGAGAACCATGTCGTCACTTGACTACTTAATGGTTGAATTGGCCTTCTAATGTGTGACTTGGTCGCTGCATTCTATCTTTTCCTGTTAAATTTTAATGTTCATTCGATCAAAACACTGATCACTCAAACTTATTGGATCGAACTTGCGCGATGAGCTCCTCTGCTTTCTTTCTTTATTCTTTTTCTCTTGAGAAAATCTTTGAGTTCTAGTTGTTGTACTTTTGGTTTTTGCCGTGGTTCCGTGAGATTTTCTCCAGCTCCACTTTGGTGTTTTTCAACATTTTATCAAGTTTTTGGTGCCTTTTCTGTTTGAGCCATATTTTTCGTGTGGTATCCTAGAGTTTAGCGCCGCAAATGTGCAAACTCATCACTGCCATCATCAAAATTGCCTGCAAAGAATGGGACGACGTGCATGTGAATGAGAAATTGGGAAGAATTAAGTATGGTAAAAATCAAAATATTTTAACAATCCGGATTTTTCAATTCTTTATTTGCTTAATTTCCCCAAAAGTTAAAATTTAAAAGCAGTACAAATGATTTTCCCAAAAAAAAAAAACAGCAACCACAACAACAAATGAACTAGCCTAATTGGTTCACCCACCAAATGTGCAAGCTGTCTGGCATTAGTACACGAATACCACTTTAAAATACAGTTCTTTTAACTCTGTTAACTACCTACAATTTTCAGCATTTAAGTTTTCTTATTTGGAACTCATTAGGGTGAGCCAACTGACAAACATAACAATTTTTTGAAAAGAAAAAGTGGTGTACTGGTGTATATAAGAAAAAGAAAATGACTATTATTAATAATAAGTGGTGTTGGTCTACCTTTTTTCAACTCATTTGACCACGGGTTAGCACAAATGCAGAAGGGTACTACTAAATTGGGCCAAATGGTCAGGCTGAGTCTTAATGGACTTGCTCGGCCTATATTGAAGCCCCAACGGTCCAGTATATTTTGATGAGATTTTATTTTCAGTACAGAGACATTCAAATGAACTCCTTGAATAACTTGTGAAAAAGAAAATTGTCGGGAGTAGTCCTACTTTTTGACAACTTGACTTTTTTAGTCTCTTTTTTTCGGAATGACTTTTTTAATACTCTTCTTACAACAAAAAGTCTAAAATACCTATTATATGAATAATTTTTAATTATCTTTTGTTACTGCTCGTCACAAATGTATCTCTTGGTTATATTTAAATATAAATTCTCTCCACTATTTATAGCGACGTAAAACAAACTATAGCTCTCAGTCACAAAATTATGATTAACTGTAATAAAATTGTGAGTAATATAACAATTTAAAGCATACCCTGAAAGGTGTCATAAATATTGTAACACATAGTCATACAAATTTTGAGTGCTTCTAATCACGATGTAAAACAAACTGTGATCATCAATCATAAAATTATGACATTGTCCATGTCTTCAAAAACTCACAATGTTCGTAACAATATAAAATAAGTTGTAACCATCAGTCACAAAATTTTGACTACCAGGAACAAGGCGAAGTGTAGCTTTCAGAGTAACTATTTTTTCTCTCTCTAAAGAGACTAAAAAAATCATTATTTTATACTATAAAAGTCATTTTGAAAAAAAAAAAAAGACTAAAAAAGTCAAGTTACCAGGAAAAAAAGGATTGCTCTCGACAATTTCTCTTGTCAAAATTATGCCTTGTATGACATTTTTAGAAAAACAAAAATTAGAAAAATACGATGGTCTCTAATTTTTTAGATCTGGTATGGTTTTTATTAGAAAAATGCCATTTTTTAAAATATTAACTAATAATCAATTTTTGATTATTGATAACTAGTAACCAAATGTATTTATAATTAATATATAATTGATAATTAGTAACCGATTTTAAGAAATTAGTAACTAGTAACCATTTTAAAAATAGTATTTTTTTAAAAAGAACTTTTAAAAAATGATATTTTTCTAATAAAAACCATTAGTGAATTAATTTTTTTAAAAAAAAAAGACCTCTGTATTTCTATAATTCTATTTGGTTTTTATAGGTAAAAATGTTAGAAGCCCAAATAACTTCATATGAGAGTCATGCAGAAGTACGAATTTTTGACACTTATACCTATTTTTCAAAAAATATTACCAAATTTACGACCTTTCAAAAATAATAAAAATTTCGTATGAAATTTTTAAGGCATTTTTCTAATATTTTAGGAGCTAGAAAAAGCAATGGCATTTTAGTAAATAAGCCACCTTTTTTTTAATGGGAAACTATAAAGGTTTCCTGTAAACCAATTTGGTTTCCTATTAGCGGAATATCTTATACATAAGTAAATCACAGAAAACTAGTTTGGTTTTTTTTAGCGGAGTGTCCTATACATAAGTAAATCACAAGAAATCACGAACATTTCTTAGAAGCTATTGTGGTTTCTTTTTTACAGAATATCCTGTAACTAAATAAATCATAGGAAATCACGAAGGTTTTCCTGGAAACCATTGTGATTTTCTTTTTTGCGAAGTGCCATGTAGCTAAGTAAATCACAAGAAACTACGAAGGTCTCCTAAAAATCATTGTGGTTTCCTTTAGCAGAATTCCCTATAGCTAAGTAAATCAGAGGAAACCAAAAAGGTTTCTTAGAAACCATTGTGGTATCCTGAAAATCAGTTTGGTTTTCTATTAGCAGAATGTCCTGTACGTAAGTAAATTACAGAAAACTACAAAAATTTCTTGGAAACCAGTTTGATTTTTTATTTCAAGAGTAGCTAGTAATCATTTCCTTAAAAAAAAAAAAAAAGTCAGTAGCCATTTTCTGGGGGAGAGGGGGGAAAGCCAGTTTCTTAGATAATCATATTGGTTTCTCAAGCTGGTTTCGACTACCTCTTTTTTTCTATACGAAAAACTTCCAAAACACCAACAAAGCTCCAAGTTTATTTAAAAGAAAGTTAGAGAACTTTAGATATCAAAATTCCCATAATAAGTGGAAATACTAGATGCTCCAAACTGTTCTTGCATATCCAATATCTCATTTAGTCCTTTTAATTCTAACTTAAGGATATGAAACAATACCATTTGGTAGGTAAAACAATATTACTAGAAAGAAAGTAACTCTACAGGTCTAAATTTCAATGAGCTTTCACATGTATACAACTTGTTCAATATAAAAAAGATAATAATAATAATAATAACAACAATAAAAATTAAAGGGTAGTAATTTGCTATATTAGTAGCAAACATCAAATCACACCGATATCCTTATGATTTTTTAAGCAAATTTCCACGCTTCTTTTAGTGAGAAATATACAGGTATGATGTAATGATTATTGCTCAAAAAATCAACTCACTCAAAAGGAAAAAAAAAAAAAAAAAGAAGCTAGTACACCCAAATTAAAAATCAAATCATAAGCATCTTTGATGAAAAGGCATGAGCTAGGTCTTGAGCCTTCATTTTGAAATTTGATATTTTTCAGAAAAAATATCGTATGAAAAAAATTGGTATTATGAGCACTGTATTTTTGTTCATATTTTTTGAAAGGTAGTACTCCATGTCTTTTTTCTTGATTTTTAAGAAAAAGAATTCGTCTCCCAAGCTCGATCAAACATTCAAGATTTTAATTTGCTCCTAGTTAATTTTGATTTCAAGCCTGCAGGTATCCTTTCAAGTTTAATCTAAAATCCAGATCCCAGAAAAGTAACTTGGAAATATTAGCAGCAAATCAAAAGCTGAAGGAGCTCTTCAACTTCCACTAATGAACAGGCATTACAGGTCATTGCTAAAGAACAGTTTAATGATGAACCACGAAATTGTTCATCAAATAAGTCACTCTTGTTTCACTACCAACAGAAAGATGCTTACAATCAACATATGAACCAGTAAACTTTCTGATGAATCACAAACTAAAATAACTCAGAGACTTTGAAGTAGTGATAACTGATGAGATTTTAAACCCTCTTCATGGGCTGATAGTCCCATGGATTACCAACCTTGCCGGCTAGCAGAGGAGGAGTTTCCTTGCTCGCTTCCAACATCGTTACCGTCCACATCACTCCCATCTAAACCAACATAAGCATTGTTGACACTCAGTTCGGAGCTTGCATTGCTGCTTGTAGCAAGAGGAGAGTCTGAATTGCTAATAGTCCTGCTTTTTGTTGGTCCTGATCTGATACTATACATAGAAGAAGCTGGAATACTCGTCACAAGTGGTCTTAGACTACCAACTTGCATGCTTCGCCTTATATCCTGAGTAAGGAATTTCCCAAGCAAATTAAGAATTGCCACATTAGAATGACAACGATGCTGTTTCTAGAAAAATTAGTCCTACCAAACAAACAAATATGCTTTAGCTTCTACTAATGAACCAAGTATTTGGTTTTAGACTATAACTGAGGTTAGCTATTTCATATCACGTGGACTTGATGGATTCACCTTCTAAATCCTAATTCAACAAAAAGCATGAAGTTAAAGAAGAAACAAAGATGCATACCATATGTCTTAAAGCCATATCAAGGGACTTCTTTGAAAGTGATCTTCCAAATCCGGAGCTATCAGAAGACTTCCCACCAGAATAATTATGAGCAGAGTGATCATTTTCTCGCTTTGGCGGTGCCAGTTTTCTCATGTTTACAACTCTTTCAACCATCTGTGTTCCAATAACAACAGGACTAACTTCATCACTGTCACTGCAGCGTGATTTACTCATAGCTCGATAAGAGTTCCCATTACTAGTGACACTACTATGTGAGGCCCGTCCCCTAGATGGAGAACATGATTGTTGTCTGACTCGCCCATTAGCGCCAGTCACAGTAGAAGATGATTTAACAATTGGTGCTACTGGCCGTCCCCTAGAGGCAGAAGCTGGCCTTTCTGGCAATGATGTCTTTAAATTAGCAGGAGCATCAAGAGAGAAACCAGGCATCTCGGAGGGTGTCCAAGGCCTTGATTTTACTGTAGGAGAAGGGCCACGTGAAGGCACTGAACTTTTTGAACTCGCAGGACGTAACTTTGATGCTGAAGAAGCTCGCACTACAGGAGCCGATACACCAGGTACACTTGATGAGGTAGATGGTTGACGGGTTGGTGTTGCTGATCTTGATGTTGACTTGGAAACTGGTAGGGATGGTCTCGCAGTTGGTGTAGAAGACCGAGCCGAGGACCTAGTTGGAGTTGAAGACCTCACCGGAGGAGCCACGAGCTTACTGGAAGGCAAGGTGGACCGTGAATTTGGTGTGGTTGATCTTAAGGGCTTGGTTGTCGATGGTAATGTAGGCCGGCCAGTTGGAGTTGCCGATCTCCGAGTTGCCGTTTTTGGCCCCTCAGATGATGAGGGCCTTCTGTTGCCATTAGTGGAAGACTTCAATTCAGAAGACAGAGTTGGATTTTTAGATGCTATATTTCTCCTTGAAGTAGGCTCCACCTGGATATTTGCTGGCTGCAGCACACAATATCGTAAGACATATTTGCAAATTATGATATTTGCAGTAAAAGACATAATCAAGTGTATAGTTCATATAAGCTCAGGGACAATAAAAGTCCACAAGATTTGATGTTACTAATATTTAGGAGATCAAAATTTTGCATTCTGCAAATGCATATTAAACCAGTTGAAAAGGCTTATATATCTTACCCTAGATCTCAGGGCAGTGGGACGAGATGTGGGAAACTCAACTCGACTTGTTGCGGTTTTCTGTGATCCCATCTCCACAGAAGGCAAAAGTGGGGTACCGGGGGGTGTCAGAAGCCTGGATATAGAGACTCATCATAAATACACAACCACAGACTACATGAATGTAGTGTAACCTATAGACTATATGAATGCAAGAGCAAATTCATATTTTTTTTCATTTGTTTTTGAGGGCATTACCAGTAAATCTGTTTCATCAATAAAATTCCCTTCCTACTGAAGGTTTATAAAGGTAAAAAATATACAACTCTATCTCATCTGCAAATAAATATAAGATGGGCTAGGGAAAAATACAAAAAAATTAAACTTTGAGTTGATAAAGTCTCTTGGTATCAGATTCATAGGACTTAGATCAATTTCTGACTTTACTATGGTTGAAGAGGTTCATAAAGAAAGGCAGGGGTTATCTTCCATGTAATAACCCATGAATAAAGAAAAAGAAATAAAAGCTTACCCAATAAGAACAAAGAACAACGTTAATCATTTACCGAAGCAAAAAAATTCAAATTATTTCCTGATCTAACCATGTTCTTTTCTTAAATAGGATTTGCCCAAAGTGTATAAAAAGGGGAAAAAAAAATTAAAAGAAGCCACATGCTATACCGAACTACTCATGAAAGGAGCTTAAAAAAAGTAGTCAAGATGTAAAAAAGTAACTCCTAGAGCTCCAATTTGGTTGTCAAGAATATGAGGAAAGGGAGCTATAATGTTTAGCAGCAAAAGGACTTTAAGCCTCCACTATCTTTTCTTTTTCTCTTGTGAGAAAGACTAATGTTTAAAGTAGATTTAAAGTATAATTTTCATGACTCATGATGGAATTAATGCTTATAAGATTCTTCAACTCAGCACAGGAGACAGGACTCGGTGTAACCAATTCCAAAGACCACAAAGTTAAAGCAAAATACTCCTTTCACAAATTTGTGTTTCAGAATTAGAAACCAGAAACCCACTAATCAAGTTTCAAAAAACTTAGATCTCCAAAACTAGAATTAATACTTGCAAAATCTTGAATCTCAGCCATTATAGCAAACTTTCTTGATCAAATTCACTACATATACATTCTAACAAGAACAACTCATCAGAATCAACTTCTTTGGATTATAATCACAACCCAGAAAAAAATTAAGCAAAGAAAAAACGAAGGCGTAAATCATAATATTACCAATCGTAATCGGATTTTTCATTTTCCGAATTCAAAAATTCCTCGACTCGGCTCTTTCGCTGCAGGGGCATAGAGGAGGCACTCTTTGAAATTGGCGAATTCTGGTTATTATTAGAGTCTGCAGAACGCAAACACCATCAATGGTCAACCCCCCCCCAAAAAAAAAAAAAGCCCCAGTAAACTGGGAAACCCGGAAAAACACTCAGGCCTATAAGGAAATCAAAAAGGGTACCGTACCAAGAATATGAGCACTGAGGTCCTCAGAGTTACTGTTGTCGTTTGGAAGCTGAAGAAGAAGACTGTTATTCGCTTCATTCTCTTTCTCCAGTCTCCTCATCTCGAAGAACAACGCCAGCTCTTCGTCTTTCTCGCTGATCACCTTCCCCATTCTCTCTCTAACAGTGAGCTCTCAGAGACTCGATCAATACAACTCAAAGAAATATATTGGTTTTCAAAAAAAGAAAGCTACTTTCCCAGTGCCCAAAATTCTCAGAACACGAAAATGGAAGCAATCCCAGATCTAAAACTGCGAAAACAAGGATGCCAAAAATGGAAATGAAAAAGGAAAAAAAAAAAAAAAAAGCTAGTTATTATTAATGGGGAAAGAGAAGTGAGATTTGGCGGTGATATGAGGTTACCCTTTTTTGTATATAAAACAAAATCGAAATATCACTATTTAGTTTACCACCTTCTTTCTTTCCGCTCCAATAATGACCAGCCTTTTTGAAACGAGCTCTCTTGTTGCCAAAAAAAAAAAATGAGAGTTGCAGTAGGAGAGTCAAAGACGAAGAGGAGAAGGAAAATGGCAGTTTCTGTAATTTTGATTGAATTCTCGTCTGATGTGTTAGAAGACTAGAAGAGCGGAGTAGGATCACCTGGATTTGTACTTATTAGTCTTTTTATTCATTTTTTTATTTTTTTGAAGAAAACAAACAAAAATAGGAACAGAAAACGACCGAGGGAAAAGGTTTTCAAATAAATATGACTTAAATAAGACTATTTGTTTCTAAATGCCCGGAGACACGAATAGAATCACCAAAATGCCCTTTCGGTCTATTCATTGTATATTGACGTGGCTTCTTCCTCTTCTTCTTTTTTTTTTGGAGCTGCTCACGAATATAAAACTAAAGTTTTTATGCAAAACACGCCGCGTTAACAAAAACAAATATCTAAGTTTATGGTTTAAAATTTTCTGTATTATATAGGAAATAATTCCCATAGCAGACCAAATAAAAAAAATCGTTAATACATTTAATTTCGTATTGTAAATGATTCTCTTAAAATAAATTTAAGACATTGATGATTCACCAACCACATGGTCTCGACTCCTCTCTCACACAATTAAAATGTCTGAAAATCATGTTCCAATTTATTTACTACACATACCGTTACGCTATTTATTAAAAATTAAAAGGCAAGGGCAGTTTCGTAATAACGTTGTAAAAACAGATATAATTAAGAAAAAAATTGATTTAAAATGGAGAGGAACATTCTCCCACCACATGGCGAAGGTGGTGGTTTGGGCTGTAATGTAAATTATGCTTCCCCGAGGAATTCAAACTTTGGCGTTCAAAAGATGCCCAGATTTGAATGTGGGCTGTTGATTTCCTCGGGATATACGAATAACTAATCTAACGGTTGAGATTTGCTTAGCTGGACGAGGAAATTGAGAGATCAAACGACTGATGTTTCAGTGAAACGACATGTGTCATCCGCCTCATGGATCGTGTGGATTTTTAAAATTTTGGTGTCAGGGGCTCTCTATGCGTGGGCCCCCATCTGGATTGAGAATTATTGTGATTGGGCGAGAACACTGTGGCCCAAAATCTGGCCTACTTTGAAAAGGGCCATACCTGATCCAGCTCTGTTTCTGATACAAACAAAATAAATAACAAGAGGAACAAACAATATTCTAATGAGTTATAAATGTCAAAAAGGATAAGACATAGAGCCTCATAATAATGAAACCAAAACAGGTGTACAGAACATTAGGACATTACATTATTGGGAAATTAGAGTACTGGGTTCATTTTTTACACTTTGTTTCAAATAAGTGTACATTTTTTTTATAGACAGATATTTGAGTATATATATTTTTATATTTAGTATAATTATTTATAAATCAGTTTTAATTTATATACTGAATATATTAGTTCTTTATACTAAGTAATTATATTTTATGTTTGATATTATCTACTAATATATGGTTATTTTGCTACAGCATTTTAAAAACAAACATTTTACCATCATTTTGCTATAAGTCCCTACGTTATTTTCTTTTATTTTATTTTTTAAAGGAAAAGAACGTTAAATTCAAGTATATTTTATAGTGAGGGAAGAAAACAATTGCATAATTTGCAATTATCTTAGCATGTTTATTAGTCACTTTTCAAATAATGAAGTTATTTCTATTAGATCTATTAATAGGATATTGTATTTCACTAGTTAAATAGCAAATACTTGTTACATAAAGTAATATAGTAAAAATCATATTGTAAAATATTAATCTATTTTTGTAGGTTTGAAAATCGGTAAACTAGTATAGCCAAAAAAAAATCAGTAAACTAGAGAAAACAAGATTGCTTCATTTTTTTTTAATTCCAAAGAATTAGAGTCTGTCACTAGCAGTATTTTTATTCATAATATTGCTCTTATCCTTCTAGCTTTGAAGATCTATTTGTGTTAGAAGATTGTCCAAACTGCATTCTTTCTTTGATCATGGAAGATATAATACTAAAAGTTTAGCTTGGTTTTCTATTAAAAAATAAATAATAATAATAATAATAATAATAATAATAATAATTTCTTTTAAATTTGAATTAAATTAGAATGGTTCATGTCAGTAAGTTCTTTTGCCATAATCGGAATGTTAACAATCTTTAAAATCCAAAAGAGATTATAAAAATTGAAATACTGTCTTAATTCTCGAGTAAGAGTCCAGTGAGATAGATATCCCTGTTAATTCTGATGAATAAAGTGTTGATTGTTTGCTTTTTTTTATTATTAAAAAAAATCCTCTCAAAAAAAAAATCCACCGATTAAGGGAGTTTTGTTTTTGTTTTTATTTTTTTTTCTGTTTTATATTTTATTAAAAAAAATGACAGCATCCATTTTTAAAAATGATGGGTCCCACAAAACTTGCCCTGGCCGCAGTTAAGGATTCAGAGTGACACCCATGGTCACATTACAGCCACGAACCAACAGCCCTCTCAAAGTCTCAATCTCATTCTTACCAATAATGCTACGGGACACCAGTGGTGTCCAACACCACAATAACGTGTCACTTTGTCACTGATTAATCATAATTATAATTCAAGTAGGACTCATATGGGACCCAGTTCATTAATTAAATCATCCAGTGATAGACAAACATGTCACTGTGGTGCTGGACACCACGAGTAGCATTTGTATTATCGAAAGACCATTGAGCACAATGAGTAGCTGATATTTATTTGATTTATTTTCTTCTTTCAGAAAAGAAATACGAGATACTCGATGAAGTTTGTGCTTCAGGCGTCTGCCACGTGCCACGATCAGTTTTTGGGTCCCAAAATTAGTTTTTAAGTATATACTAAATCACGTGGCAATTGAGCTTATAAGCAAGTTATCATAAATAACATCAGAAAAAGATACCTACCAGTATTATTTTTACAATTCTGAAAGAAATAATTCACTCCTCAAATTACTCATCATCTAAACCAAATTAAAATTAGTCAAGATTTTAAGTGTCACTTATGACGGGGTCATGGTGCCACAATTTATCAAGACCATTACTTACGGTACTTCTAAGCAAAAAAACAAAAAGTTTCAGTACCTAAGCCTGATTTTGCATTTTTTGAACTGTAGATATTCACTTTAAGTTTACTCACCGCATAGCAACAGGGGAAGAGGAAAAAATCAATGTTTTCTTTTTCATTTTTTTTTAAAAAAAATTCCTCGTAAGCATACAAAACGAGCAAATTTTTTTAAGTTTCAACGCGCATCCAGAATCACTAGCTATTGCATTGCACTGAAATGAATGTTTTTACTAAGAGAGACAATGATATAATGTCCCTCTTCATCTATCATCTGTGTTTGAAGTTGAATGGTAGATTTCTACTCGTAATTGCAAAATCTGGTTAACAATGGTAGAGATACCAATTCTAGAACACATACTAGGAAACTGGAATTAAAGAACACCAAAACTAAAAACAGAAGCAAGATCAATAGAGCAAAGATGCAGAGAATGTACACTTAAAACCATTTGAGTCAATTTCCCAGCTGGAGGGCTCTACATCTAATCAAGCATCATCAGCATCGCTTTCACTGACCTGAAGTTCCTGAGCTGCGAAGTAGTTGCTTCCATCAGGACCCGACACCTTAAACCTGCTCAACAATTTTAACTCAGAACCATGTGTAAATATCTAAGATCAACCAACACACGTTAAATTCCTTACCTCTCAAGGATAAATTTCCCTTCCTTGTATTTCTGGTTTTTTTCATGTGCAAACTCCTGAATATGATGATGAATACTAGATGAGAAAGTTTTGGAAGGAGAGAAATTGTTGCTTAATTTGAAAACTAAACAGGAAAGAGCAAAGGGGATACAAGTCTTTTCGTTTTTTTTTTGGGTAAGTGAAATTCTTACATATTTCCATCCTACAATTGAGCCACAGCCAATGCAGAATATGTCCACAACAGTGTGTAGTCCTGTTATCATCAACCGCTCTTCTTCTTCTCCCTCTGTGACATTGACGCTGCCATGCATTGGAAAAGAAAAAGATTTCTTATTTGAAGCATCTATATACGCATAGTAGATGCATTTTACATGAATCCATAAGAGCTTCTTTAGGATGCATGTGCGTAAGCATGTGACTGAGATATGTTTACATGCTAGCACTGAACCATTCTCGTACTCTTTTTTTCTTTTTCTCGATGATAACCGTACTCAAATGAAGCTAAAACATGACTAATGACAGGCTGAAAAAGGAAGGAACATTTACACTTTATCAAAAAGATAAGCCCTTCCATGCCTGCAGTGAAAAGACTAAAACAAAGGAAAAAGACGGGGTTAGAATGTCTACTGATCATTCATCATGAAAATGAATAAAAATAAATAAACATCAAGCAGGAGGGCATAACAATTAAGAAAGGACAAAATGTATATGGGGAAGAAGATGAAGAACATTGTTTCAATAATAACAAACCTATACCAAAGTGGAGAAAACACTGTCTACCAAGCAATCAAAAGATACAAGAGGTAAATAACCAGAGTATTCCAAACCAAACAACATTTTGAACCCACTGAAAAGAAAATAGTCTTGACTAATTATTCATTTAGGTCAAGAGAAATTCATTGAACAATTAAACAACTCAATCGGAATATGAGAGCTCCAGTAGAACTTTGTAACACAACCTTCTGAATTTGCATAACAGAACCATAACTATAATCATAAAGCTTTTACATGTCAAAAATTTTAGCATCTAGTGTCGTTGCGCGTAAAAAGAAGTTTCATTCATTGGCATATTGGGTTTCTATAGAATATGGTTCCACAAAAGACTTATAAACTAATACATAATCAAACGACTAAACAAATAAATCAGTAATACAGACATACAGTTGACAAAATGTACTCACGTTTGAGATTTTTAATAGAAACCGCATAGCATTGATCAATAAGAGCGTCCCAAAGAGAACATTCAGCACTAAAACCACATTAGTCTTGACTAGCTCTGAAAGCAATGTCTAGTGGTATCAAAGGCATAACCGAAAGTAAGACTTTAATACTTGTTTTCCAAGAGAATCTAGTCCCAAACATACAAATCATTGATCTCTTTCACCTCGCACCCACAAAAAGACTTGCCTTATTTTCCCTCTCTTTGTAAATGAAATGCATTTTCCTCAAGTTTATCAAACTACCGCTAATGGGTCTTCCCCAAAAGCCTCCATTCTAATTTCACCAAAACTCAAAACCAAACTCATCATAAGAAAAAAGTTGCAGAACCATTACAAAACAATGTACATAAATGTATAAACAGAGATCAATTAACACAAAAATCAATATCAGGGATCAGAACACGATTACATCCAAAAGAGGGGTACTAATTATTAAACCTTGGAGATTATGTCATCAGAGAGGGCAAAATGCGTTTCACAGTACTTGCAGCTATAAAAGCTTCCTTCAAGACTGATCAAAAACAGCCGTCCCATGTCTCAATCACCCAAAAACGACAACCAAACCTTCGTCGTTTCTTCTCCTACAAAACCCATCAAGATCGATTACCAAAATTAGTAAAAGGAATGCCGAGAAAATCAGGAAGAAAACGCAAGAAAATTGGTGATGATGGTGATGATGATTATGAACAATGCAGCAAAGGAGAGGACATGGTTGGGTTGGGTTGATCTTTACCTGGAAGAGAAGAAGAAGATTTCCCAGGCTATGATCGAGCCCAGGGCCTCACACTCACACTCACTACGCTACTCTTCCTCCTGTATATTCGTGTTTATATATTTATTTATTCCTCCATATATACAAACCCGAGTAAAGTTAAAACAATATTATATTTCCTTCGACTCCAAGACTCAGCAGGTCTTTTTCTTTCTTTTTTTTTAAAAAAAAAAAAAAAATAAAGTGGGCGATCTTTAAATTAACAAAAATAGATCCATTTCTGTTTGTTTTACCTTTAATAAATTTAATAGAATTACAACTTTAGAAAAAGCATGTTCTCCAATGGGGGGAAAAAAAAACAGTTAAAAAGCATGCGATAAATAATGACCCTATGGATTTATGGTTAAGGTGTCAGTTTTTATCCCTGAAAAAAATAATAAAAAGCAGCCACAACTACAATAAGTAGGAGAATTTAGATTCAAATATTGTAAAAAAATATCAATAATGTAAATAGAAAATGAAATGAAATTTTCCTTAAAAAGATAGAAAAAGATATTAAAGAGTTATTAGAGAAATCCGATAATAGCGCCTCAAAAAAAAATAATACAATAATAAATCAATCAACCAGTAGTGGGATTTTTCCAATCATTAAAAAAAATGTCGTTTTCATTTGCCAAAACCCTTTTATTTTCTTTTTTTCTTGAGGAGATTTGCCAAAACATAATTTGAACTATGTGATGTTCAAAAAAAAAAAAAAAATTGAACTATGTGAGTTTAGGGCCAGTAATTTACAACACGGCGATACGAGTCTGGGTGACATGTTTAACTTTCGTGTCATTTTCGGGTTTGACCCGTACAACATGATTATTAAACGGGTGGATTTCGGGTCAACCCGCCTAACCCGAATTTGACATGTCTAACCTGTTTAGTTAAACGTGTTATTGTCGGGTCAATACGACACGAGTTAAAATGACATGTTTATGACCGTTTAAAATTTGAGTTAAATTTTGTAATTTAAATATTTAGATTATAAAAAAAAAAAAAAAAAACCCAGGCCCAAGGCCTAAACCCAATTTCGGCCGAGACTTAAGTCTCTAACTCTAACCCTAATTTTTTTCATTTCAACTTCAAGGCTCTTTACCTCATTCACTCTCTCAGCCGCACCATTCCCTTAACTGTGAGAAGGAACCCTTCTTACTTGTGGAACTTTCAGCTGTCGATCTCAGAAGACTGTCGGAACTTTCAGACGACTGTCGAAACTCTCTGTTGTCTGTCGAGTCTCATTCTCCCCGAGTTTGAGTCGTGACCGTGAGTCTTTTTCTCACTTTCTGCTGTTGTTACTTGTTTTCCATTTGCTATTTAAATATTTCTCTCTTTGATCTTTTTTATTGTTCAATCCTCTCATATCTTGTTAGACTATGAGTTTGAGTCGTGACCGTGAGAGAAATGCTAGCATTTAGAAAGGGAGTTCTGATTGTTTTAAAACTGATTTGGTTCTATTATTTCCAGTGACAATAACTTTGGTGTGCCTTGGCAGAACTGAAAGCTCTTCATAGTTCATCCCCACTTTCCTCCCTTAAAGGAGATAGTATTCGATGAGAAGAACATAGCTTAGGTTCTAACAGTTTTTTTTTTAATTTTCTCTACTCCCCAATTTTTGATTAAAAATGATAACAAAAACAAAGTGTGTCCTATATCAAAACCCAACCTGAAGAAGCAAAATCATATCCCAAATATCCAAAACCACATAAATGGGCAAATTCGTAAACAAAAACCCATTTGCTCAATCAATGTGATCTTCCTTTTTAATGGGGTTTCTTCCCTTCCAATGGAAGGTAATTAAATTACCTTCCAATGGAAGGTAATTTAATGCTTTATTTAATATTAGATTATTAGTTATCATTTATGATTATATTTTTTTCATTATGTGATTCTTTTTTTGTTCCTTCACTCTTGAATAGGTTGAAACTTGACATCCGTGGAAGATTTGAGTCATTGGCAATGTAATGGAATTTGGGATCCTATGAGACACATTTTGAAGTTATGTTGTGATCATGTTATTGGAACTTTGTTTCTTGAAGGCTTGTTAAGACCTAAGTATTACTATTGTTATAGTTAATATGTTTGTGGAATTGGGATAATGGATGTGTTGTGTTTGTGTAGGTCTTGTGTGGATAAGACTTTAACTCTTAAGACTTCATGTTTATTATGCTTTTGTATGGAGAAGATATTAAGTCTTATGACTTTATTTATTATGCTTTTAGAATTATTGTGGATTGTTTAGGTTATGCTTGAGGAGACTTTTAGGCCTTCGGGCCTAAAAATTATGCTTATTCTGCTATTGTAACTTAGAAATTAAATATGTTGGCTTGTGTTTCATGTAGTTTCTATAATGTTATTTTGTTTTATTTTGTGTAAATTTGATCTAATTATGTATTAGTGTGTAGTTGATTAGTTGTGTTAATCCTAGTGATAAGTTTTGATATTATATTTGAGTTAAACGGGTATAGGCGTGTCAATTTCGTGTCTGTAATTTATGTCACACATTTCAAGTTAATCGTGTAATTAGGCGTGTTAATCTTATGTTAATGCTACACGACACATTTATTAAACATGCTAACGTGTCATGTCGTATGACCTATTTAATAAACGTTTCGTGTTCATGTTTATAGTTTTGATACATTTATTAAACGTGTCGTATTCGTGTTTAAGTATAATCGTGTCGTATCAAAATCGTGTTGACCTGAACACGACACGTTTATACGAATTGCGAACCCTATGTGAGTTTTGTAATCATGCCCTATTAGAAGACATTTTCTTCACTGGAGAAATACATTAAATGTCATGTGATAAATGTATTTTCAAAAGCTTTTTACTTTTTGACCAAGCAAAAAATGTTTAATTTATTTGTTACTCCTCGATCGTTAAAAAGGCAAAGCGCCACTTGGCAATGACCACGTCTAAGATAACATTTCGCAGGAAAATAACACAGAAAAATGTACATATATATATATACACACAAATACACATGCAAGGATCCAATCTTTTCAATCAAAACTAGTACAAATTATCATTCTTTATTTTTATTTTTTTTCTCTTATTTTCTTTTTTATAAGAAAATTACTCTTCTTAATTTCCAACGACCAAAACCGATCGATGATTCTTATAAAAAGCCAACCATCATGAGCTTGATACCATGTTGAGCTAATAATACAAGTCCTGAAGCAGTGACTGTGTGTGAGAGACTTTCTTTTTTTTTTTTTTTTTTAAATCTAAATGGCAAAATAATGACTCAACGAAAGAATCGAAACTCGGCCAAAAATCTAAGGAATCTCAATTATGACAAAATCTGTTTCCCAAGCAAAATGGGACCTTCAAATTCAGTTACAAAGAAGAAACTCTCCCTTCAGGGACCCTTTTCTCCACAGCACCTAGTCTCTGAGGAGGCCACACAATGTGGGTAACCCTTCCTTGAACTAAACCTAAAGGAACCTGTAAACAACATTCGTTCCAATTTAGCATAATTTTCAAAAAGGTAGATGAACAAGCTTATTTCAGCCACTTGCAACTTACTTTACACCATAATCTAACGCAATTGACTCGGTTAAAAGATAAACTGGTTGTAAGTCGTCCAGAAGCAATTTCAAAAAGAAAACACAGTCTACATGCTTCTAACATTAACTTCTATTTTCGATCAAAACAGTCACTGTTTTTTGACAATTATACAAAGCCTAATTGCTAGCTTTTCAAAAAGTCCAAAATTTAGCCTTGCAGCCAGGTTTTGTCGTTTGATTGGGGTGGGGGTGGAGTAGGATTGCATAACGGAAGATTACCCCACATTCTCCTGTCTTATTTCTTGCTACGAATAATGTAAAATGTAAATGTTTTTATAGATGGTTATTATTTAGCGGTTCAATGGTAAAAAGAAAAAGAATGTGCCTAGAAGTATGACCGAATTCCTACAAAATCTAAAACTTAATGGGAACTCTTGAATTATTACAAACTTTTTGTCAACTTCCATTCGCTACTATCTAAGCTTAACAACATAAAAGACAATAGAGTGTGCTATGTGCTATAATTCACGGCTTTCTATGTGTGAATTTCAACACTTGAGAAGGTCCATGTATGTTTCACATGATCGTGAGAAGAATAAGAGATATTATACAGTTGTTAAAGTAGCAAAATAAACTTACTGGACCAAAAGTATTTGAATCCATGCTGGAAGCCGGATTGTCTCCCTCAACCCAACAATGTCCTTGTGGAACTCTAAAGACATCAGAGGAATGACGAATCCCAACCCAATCACCAGGTAAGCCAATTATTCTCTTTATGTGCCTCTCTTTGTGATTCTGTGGGGAGCTGCAGATGCTGCAACTATGTTAATATTGTATTTTAGCATTGCGACTTTGGCTCCAATAGAAATTGAAGATACGCCAAAGCCAAAAAGAATGAAAGAAGAAACAAAAACAAGCCCAGTTTAAATTTTAATCAAAGCGTCTTTCTTCAGCGAGCTGAGAACAAGCAAAGTTGGAGCACAATTTGTTCCATCAAGTGAGCAGGGTTTTACTTTATAGTGGCTACATCCACTTTTAACAAATTTTTGAGAAATTGAAAAGCAATAATATAAGTTGAAAACCTAATACAGTCTTTCTGACTAGCACGAGTGAAATTTAAAGCCTAAATTACCTTATCACTTCTAAGATTCTAAAAAAGACCAACAGGCAGCATGGTTCAGTCAACGCCCATTTGGTAAGAATGATATCAGAAAGCTTTCAGAAAGGGCAATAATGGTATGACAAAGGGTATCTTCCCACAACCAAATGCAAGGCTGCATTACTCACAGCTCAGACAACTAACCACACAATGTAACACTACACCCAGTAGTAAAATATACGCTGCTGCCAATTCTTTTAGAATTTCTCGTTGATGGTTCATTATGCTTGGTAATTACACGGAAGAAATTAATCACACTTGAATGAATTATACAAGTTTTGACATCCAAAATACGATAGTTAATCCAACAGAAAGATATCCAAACAGCACTACAGAAGGATTACCTGAAAACTACTACATCACCATGCGAAAACTTGTAAGTCGAAAGACACAATTTCTCCACCAAAACATAGTCATCTGCAATTAAATCCATAACCGGGCAACAAAATATATTATGATCAAAATCCATAATCAGGCGGCCAAAACTATGAACACGAAAACACTGTTTGAATTTTTGAAACAAAGTTACAAGTTTCCATACCCAGCAAAGTACTGGTGCTGGGATTGAATGCGGGAGACATAGAGGCACCCCGAACCGCAGCAAGACTTGCATATCTATCAGAAATGGTGAGCCCTATGAGCCCACATGTGAAAATCTTCTTGGAGTAATTCCACAAAATGTTCTGAGTTCCCATGCCTCAAAGTTGCATTTCAGGTGCAAAACTTAACCATCCGAATAAACTATCAATGATTTACTAATTTTCACCATATAAGCCTCCATTTATCAAAACAAAAAACACCCATGCTGAAATTCAGCATTAAATAAGTAAATCAAATATCTAAAACTACGCTTTGACAAAACAAAAGCTATATAACGTCTCTTTGAACAATATTTATTAAACAATTTTTTTTTTTTTTTTTTTTTTTGTTAAAAGGCAATAAGAATAAGAAAACCAATGAAGGACAAGATTTTAATAATCAAAGGTCAGATTATCAAATTATCAAACACATTGATAGTTTGTAAACGAAAAACTATCATACAGTTGATAGTTTCTCTGAGACAAATTATCAAACACATTGTAAACGAAAAACTTTGATATTGATCAGATTGTAAAGGAAAAACCAGAGTGAAAAATGAGAAAACGTAACATCCGAGTTAAATAAACTTACTTGAATTGAAGGAGAATAAGACTGAAATCGACTCTAATGAAGAAGTGGAAGATTTCTACAATGGGATCAGCTCCAGACTACACGCAGAGACACTTGTACGGAAACATGGGGGAGTTAAGAATGGAGAAGCTGTGAACCAAAATGAATTTTACGGCTGTAATGCTGGGCTCGTACAAGTGTGACGCTAGACCCATTAAGAAACCCAAGCCCAATATTGGGTCTTATAGCAAAATAACCGAATTGTAGTTCATTTTAAGTAAATGTTCGTTTTTTAAATGCTATAGCGAAATGAGCACAAAATGTAAAATATGATGTAGTTAATATAAAAGTTAATATACACAGTAGCTGATCTCAATTAGATATCTATAAAAAGATGCAAATGAATATTTGAAACAAAATGTAAAAGAAAAAGAGGATGCAAACTCTAAATTCCCCAATAATATCATTGGAAAGCGGAAAATTAGAGGGAGGAAACTAGGTTGATTGTCACTTTTGGTGATTGGGCTTTTTATTTTGGCAATTATTTTTTTGAAAATGTCTTTTTTTTTAGAGAAAATTAAGTAGATGACCAATTTTTTAAATTGGTTTAAGTAGATGTCCATGTTTTAAAAGCTATAGCTAAATGTCCATTACTTTTAAAGTTTCAATTGTGGAATATGCTTGTATTTGCATTTTTGTCATTAAATGAGTTGAATACTTAATTATAAATTTTTGAGTTTGGTCATATACTAAATTTTAGACCTAAAAATAGTCAAATAGCCAGTCTTGCTTTTTATAACTAAATACCCAAGTATATATAAATCATTTTATTACAATATTTAAAAAATAGACATTTACTTTTAAAATGAACCCAGCATTTAGTCAGTTTGTTATAAGCCCCTTATTTTTAATTAAGTTGTTGCTAGCAATTTAATAATTTTTATTTTTGTGGATCATTTTATAATTCAAGTTATAAGATTTCTAGCATTTTTTTAAGGAAGATTTCTAGCAAATTTTTATTTGTAAAACTTAATTTCTGCTCTTTTATTTTCCTCTATGAAACGGCTGAGTTTTCATCTAGGTCATGTTTTTCATTTTTGTGATAAAAGCTGTCAATTTCTTAAAAAAGTTTAAATCAACTGCTATACCACAAATACCTCCCCTATAAACTGCTATTTACGGAAATATTTTCTTCTTTTTTTAAGGGGAGTGGGTGTCTATTTTTGGAATATGAGAAGGGGCTTATAAAGAGTCTTTTTTTTTTTTTTTTTTTTGAGGGAATAAAGACTCTCTCTTTGACGTTTGAACCTTCTCAATTTCATTCTATTGCGCCTTAATTAAATTTATGAAAAAAGATCTACTTATCGAAATTTCTGAATCACGGGTCTAAATCAGTAATTATTACGTTTTTAGATAAAAGGATCGACATTGTTTGAAAGCTCTCTAATTGTACCTTGTAGTATAAAGTTGATTGGAGAATTTTTAAAATTCTCCTCTTTTTTGTCCCTTGTTTTTGGGTTCATGAATTCTGTTATAATTAATAATTTTTTGTCCAATTTCAAAATGGCCGAAAAGAGGTTATAAGCACCCACCACCTACACCTCATCACACAAAAGTAGGCAAATGTCACACGTTGTCCCATAGTTCATAGCTCTCTTTTCATAATTTTTTTACAAGAAACGTAGAGATCATAGTAATTCAGCTAAAATGTTTACAAACATTCTCATTACAAGAAAAGTAGAAAGATTTCTCATTGGATCATGTTTAGGAGCTGAATGTATCAATAATGGTGGTGTGGAGTGGGTCACTCAAGTGGGTAGCCCAGTTGTTAAGTGGGCCTTTCCCGGTGACCGCGGCCTGGACCGCAAAGCCCAAGAAGGCAACCATGGCGAGGCGGGCGTGCTTGATCTCGGCCAGTTGAAGAGTGGCCTTCTTTTCTGGGTCAGCAGCTAGGCCCAATGGGTCAAAGAACTTTCCTCCTGGGTAGAGCCTCTTCTCGGGGTCCAACTCTGCGTTCCTCTGGAACTCAATGTACCCAATTACTAGGACCTCGATCCAAATCAGAGTGGTGATCGAGAACGGTAGTGGCTGTCCTAGGTATGATGACCCTTCCACTAGCTCCACCTGTTAAATTTTAATCATATGAATAATAAGAATCTTATTTTACCTCTGCTAGACCATTTGCTGTTTTTTATTAAGAATAATTCTACTAAATCTTAAATATCTTATTATAGCGCTTCAGCACTTCTATTTGGCACCCCATTTTAGTCCATTTTGGGATACAATATAATGTAAATTAGTTGACATTAGACTATTTGAAAAAGGCTTAAAAACAATAATCACTAGTGCTATTTAATTCTTCATATTGTTTAGGTCTAGATCTCATTGCTAGATGACAAAATGTTTAATTGATAAGTTGATACGCTATAATAAACAACATTATGTAACATTATGTTAAATTTCATGCCACACAAATCAATATATCATTTCCCAAGGTAAGAATCAATGTCATTTATGATTTCAAAAAAAAAAAATAATAATCAATATCATTTATCAGATAATTACCACCCAATTATTTGTGTTAAACCATTCAGATTTTGACACATTATTTAGAATCTTATAAATTTTAAGTGATTTGACACAGATCGGGAAATACGTTATGTTATTTATGAATTATGATTCATGTAAACTATATTTAAAAAAAAAAAAAAAAAAGCCTTCGAAAAATAAAATTAAAAATGAAGCTGATATCATAGACAGGTTTTTCTAAAATAAAACTCAAATTATAATTTGTAATACGGTACCTTTCCAGCGTCTTGCCAGGTAACACCAGTGAGCCACTCAACAGTGAGAGCACCAAGAGTGGCAAGCATGGCCCAGCGTCCATGAATGAGCTCACACTCCCTAAACCTCTGAAGCCCAAACACCTCGCTGTACGGCTGAAACGGCGTCGATTTAACGTCCGAAACCTCGGTCCTCGTCCCTATGATCTGTCCAGCCTCGTTCTTAGCCAGGTTCTGGTCCAACGAGTCCAGCTCGAACTGGAGGTACTCAGCGGGCTTCCCGAGCCCAAATGGGTCGAACCCATAGTCACCCACCAGGCTCCCGTCGAGCCATTCCGGGGCCTTGGCTCCCGGGTACCAAAGCGGGCGATCGTTAATGGGCCTCGCCGACTTCTTCGGACTTTTCTTGGCCCCGAATCCGAATCGGGCCTGGACCCGGCCCGAGTTCGAGTACACGTCAGGTAGACGTGTTCCGATAAATGAGGATGTTGCGGCGGCGGCGGCGGCCATTAGGACTGATTGGGCTAACGTGCGCCGGGGGTGCGTTGGAGGTTTAGTGTTTGAGAGTTGAGGGTGATCGTTTTTCTGGTGAAGACTTGATGGGTTTGATTTTTATTTGTTCTGTGAAATCGAGCTTTAGTGGATTATCCACGGTGACGGTTTTCAGACCGCTGGATTGGGGAGCGTATCCATCTGACGGGTGTGAAGGGCTCCGCCTTATCTTTGCCTTATCTAATAGTGGGCTTTGTAGGTGTTTGGGCTGGCCCACAGTGTTGGATACTCCCTTTGATCATTTGTGGTTGAGGTTGCACTACTGCCACGGAAAATCTTATTGGTTCATTTTATTTTTGCAGATCATGGAGATTGATCGTTAATGTCTTAGAAAGATGACATATTTATTGTTTTTGGATTTGTATGGTTTTTAAACATTTCAAGAAACAATGACTAAAGATTTTTGGGAAAAGTTACAATTAGTTAAACCATCTTTGAAAAATGAGCAATATGGATATCAGTTGTGCCAATAGCACATGATGTATCAGTCTGTTATTAGGTGATTTTGATTAATAAATTGGGTCCTATATCTTCTTATTTGAAGTGAAATTATAATTAATCAGTAACATCTGGCACATCATGTGGTATTGGGTACCATATGATGTCCCATAATATTCTGCTTAAGAAATAATAACAACCTAACTAAAAGGCACAAAGGTGGAGGACCCCTAAAATAAATATATTTTTTTAAAAAAAATGGGGCCTAAATTAAGCAGAGAGAAGATATTAGAGTACAACAACATGGTGTAAAATGTAAATGACATGGAATCGAAAGGTAGGATTTGTAATGTTAGATTTAGAATCGTAGGGAAAGTTATATATTTTCAAAATTTTAAAGGAGACATAATTAACGAGAGTAAATGTAAGGTATCCTTTATTTTTAAAAGAGTACGGGCGCACCTTTACCCACATCTACTTGAGTATTACAACAATATTGTTGACAATTACAGCCAGTCACCCCCATAAAGTGTATTCCACATGATCTTTGTCCACTAATTCCAAAGCCATACTCAAGCACCCCGTTATGAATTCCCACCAATCGGACAAACCACTCAGAGACTTGAAAGATTCAAGTTCAATTAATAGCTTTCGGATGTCATTGGCTTCAATATTTCTTGCCATGTCACATAAATTTCTCTCTAACTGCTTGAAGACCGATAAAAGAGCGCACCACATCTTTAAGATGATTAAACATAAATTCAACACTAAAGCCTGTCCTTTACGTTTTTACCCAAAAAAAAAAAAAAAAAAAAAACATTAAAGCCTGTCCGTTGAGCATGGCTTACGTAGACATACCATTCTTTGAGGAGATCAATGGTGATACGTGTGAACTTAGTGGTATGCATGCCATATATGACTTTCAATAAGAAGCAAAAGATGACGCTCTTCATTCCAAGTTTTTATTCTGAATTTCTACTAATATCTCCGTACTTGCGAAGGGCAAAATTAGACCACGAGCAAAGAACTTAGCCACCTTATGTGACCTTCAACAGTGACCATTTCTTGCTTCAAATCCATATAATTGTATTTCAATTCCTGAATTTCGAAGTGACAAAATTCTCTAAGCCAACTAATGAATATCTCAAAGTAACGTTTGGTAAAACGATAAAGTTTCGGGATCCAAACACTAATTTCTTCTCCTCGTTGGTATTCTTGAATCGATGTAAACCAATGGAAATTGCACCTGAGTGTATATTTTTCATCTTCATGTAATAACTTCTATATTACATCCCTGAATTTCAAGATGGAATACTTGCTCTCTGCTTCTTTCCATGTCGATATTTTAATTTTTTTTTCAATCTCTGAAGCACCAGTAATTTTCACGGTCTTCAACTCTCCCCCTTTAAGGCCTCTCCTAAATTTGGTCATAACCTTATCAATGACAAGTTATATGACACAATAAATTACATAATTTGTACATCGTACCAAAAAATATTGTTTAAAAAGTTTCTTATTTACAAATTTGTGATTAATTAAGTGCTTTGAAATGTTATGATCATAAATAAGATGAATAAGAAATAAATTGGAAGAAAAAAAAAAGGAACACTTTGCGAAGGATGATTTAAAAGAACAATCAAATCATTGTAAAAAATAACAACATTCATGTGTATATATATGTATGACGTACCTCATAAATCAGGCAATGTACTGTTGGAATTGTTTAACTATAAGTGCAAAAAGATGTGACTTTTCAAAAAGATGTGACTTTTCAAAAAGATGTGACTTTTCTGAAAAGATGTGACTTTTCTGAAAAAGATGTGACTTTTCTGAAAAGATGTGACTTTTCTGAAAAGATGTGACTTTTCTGATATAGCAGCAATAAAATAACAACTGTTTGTATCAAGAGTTGTATCTGTTGATGAATGGATGCCATTGAGTCTATATTAAGGGAAATCAGAAAACGTTTATAAATGAATTTTCCTTTTGTCTCAGTTTTTTCTCTATTCTTTCTTTACCAGATATTCAACTAAGTTCTTATGTTCTTTATGTAAAATTTCTAGTTTTGCTTACTGGAAATTTACGTGAGGCTTGTCATATCCTGAGAGCTATTTGCTATTGAAACCCAAAGCAATCTCTACGGAGAGGGGGCAAATATCGCTTTAAAGAAAGCGTACTTCTTTACGTGTTTCAAGTCTCCAACTTTTTCCCAACATGTACGTGGGCAGCAAATTTGCACTCATGACAATAATAGATACAAATTAATTCGCTGATTTCTTATACCTTCGCAAATGTCACAATAAAATTCTTCCGAAATATCTTGATCAACAACCAAATCCATAAGAAGTAGAGGGTGTATATATGTGGTCCTCATATTCAATGGTGCATGGCAATGGCCCACAAAGCAAGTGTAGATTGAAATTACAATCAATACAACGAAACATGGAATTTTCAGTAGAGTAGTTCAATAGTAGTACTGCCTAGCAGTTTACAATAACCATCATAGGCATTACACTCAAGAATGAAATTATGTACTTTCTCAAAAATACAAAGCAAGTGGTCATGTCTTTCATACTTGATATTTCGTCTTTCAAAAATGCATCTCCCACATATCCCAACTCCACATGAATATATATCACAACATCTAAAATAGGAGCCAAAACCTTCCTCTCTAAGACAGACTGCAAATGAATTTCTCGGTAATCAATTTTGAGGTCGGAAGTTGGATGAGAAAGGGGTATGTATGAAGAGGACTATGGACTTTTAATGGCAACTTCCGCACATGATTTATGGAGGAAATACTTGCAATGCGTGCATGAAAAATGACTTGATTTATGGAGGAAATACTTTGCAGGGTAAATTGCATGCAAAACAAATCTCAATTACTCTACCATCTCCCCCATGACTTGATGTTCGACAAATATCAATGGATGCAGACAATTATAATGTTGAAAATACCCATGATCATCTAGCGTTATGCAGACTCTGGTAACTTTTATGGACAATGAATAGTTATCTTAATTATCATTTTCAAAACTAAAAGATCTCACATACACTCTTTTTTACTAGTCAAAATTGACTGAAAATTTACTATATCTATTGAATTATCATTTAATTATTGAATAGTTATTAAAAAAAAATTAACTAATTATTTACCTAAATAATATAGCAAAGAAGCCTAAAATTTTTTATTTTTGTAGATACTTTCAAAAACATAACTAATTTTTTACATATAAAAAGTAATTTAGTTAAGCCCAAAGATTTTATAGAGATTTTTTTTCTCTCTCTCTTCGTCAAATAGTTTCACTATAATTATTTTCTATTTTAGAAGATATCACCACAATTTTGACAGGATGCCAAAATGATTAAACCTTGAGGACAATGGTACCATATACCTTTATCATTCTTATTAGGACAAAAGACTCTACCAATCCTTTACTTTTGTTGAGAGTTAGCTTCTACCCCATGACTTTTGAAATTATCCCAAACGCCCCAAAAATGACAAAAGTCATGTTACGTTGCCCCAACTAAAGATAGCATAAGAAATTTGAAGGGGAAAAACGTAATAACTTGTCATCAGCTTCTTTCAACCAATTTTAAACCATGTTTTTGACTTGAAGAAGAAAAATTTACAAATCTACAACTACAATATTTCAATTGAAATATCTCAGACCACACACTATCTACTTAGATTATAGAGGAAAAATAAATAAATATTGAATTTTTACAAATAATCAAAAAACAAGGATTGACAATCATTTAGCCACACCCAAAGGATTAAAAAAAAAAAAAACATTCCAAAGGAAAAAAACACAGTAAAATTTCGATTCTTACTCCAAAATTGCATCGAAGAAGAAAGATTGGCACTATTTAAGCAAAACAGTGTTAAAAGATGGAGAAAAAAATTTGAAAACCTCAACATAGGGTCTGAAATTTAGGGATTGACATAGAATTAGGGTTAAAAGAAGTTGATGTAGTGTAATTACATCTTTGTCCTTGCAATTTTTAACGTCCATCTCTAATTGGGGCAAACTATCACAACTTTTGTAATTTTTGGGTTATCTGGGATAAAGTTCAAATGTCATGGTGTAAATGCCAACTCTCAACAAAAGTGACGGGGGCTCTAACGTCTTTTACCCTTCTTATTACTATTTAACTCCAATTCTAAATAGCTTAAATTCAGGGGAGAAAAAGAAAAAAGAAAAAGTAAAAAGACGGCCGTAATTGGGCCTGTAACTAATTCACTAAAAGCCCAATCGCAAATTAATTCCAAGGCCGACGAGATTCTCGAGTCCGAGACAAATAAAGAGCGGAGGGAAGACTTGGAGTCAAAGAGCCATGTCAGCTTAGCCTCAAGTACGTCAAATGGCCTGCACTGCAGAGAATGAGCCACGTGTCAGAACGTGCGGCGGGCCTCAAATATCTAGGTTGTCTTTGCCTATATGGGATAACCTGGCGGCAATTACCAGTCAGACTCAGACTCACTCATTATATTAACAATAATTATGTTACACTCTATTTTCCCCCGAAAATAAAAATAAATAAATAAATTATAGTTGCGGAAACCGGATGTAGCCGGTAAAAGCACGTTGGTACACCGACTCGTGTAGTGGAAAGTTGATTCTAAGTATTACCGGCTGGTCCGGTTGGCTTTTCAAGCTCCACTTCTCTCTCTCTCTCTCTCTCTCTCTCTCGTCTCGGTCGTACTCTTCTTTTTCTCTCTTTTGTTTTGTTATTCGATCGCTTTGATTCTCTCTTCGCTTCGTTCCGTTTTCTCACAGGTAAAATTGTTCTCTTCTCTTTTTCGTCTTCATTTTTATTGCAATCTCGGGACTATGGAAATTAATTTAGCATAAACTTTTTGTTTAGTGCATGTTTAGCAATTGAAACTCCCCTAGTTTTTTTTTTTTTTTTAATTGAAGTTTTTATTCTTTGATAATAATAATCTTTGGGAATATGAATTCTCTTAGGTATTATTCAGAGTTAATTTAATTATTTTTTTGAAATTACCCGGCGTATGGAAGTTTGGCTGATTAAGGTTTAGCACTTAAACGCTTGTTAATTGATTTTAGTTAATTAGATATATATTTTTTCGTTTGGCTTTAATTCTCACTGTAGCTATATGTAGTCTTTTTTTTTTTTTTTTTTTCATGTGTGTGTATATATTTTAATCAAATTTGCATCTGAATGAGGTCAAAAAAGTGTCTATGGGTGTCTCTGTGTTTGCGTTGACTTATGTGATTGGAAGTCTTCTCTGTTTTGTTCAGCCAATCTTGTGAGCTTTTATTTTTTTATTTTTTTATTTTTTATTTTTTGCTATTGTTTCTTGTTAAGATCTAAAGAATATAGATTTTATAATGACATTGGGGAAAATAGAGTAGAAAATATTATGGAAGAGATTAATATTTGAACTATAGATTACGATTTCTTGATAAACAGGCACAAATATTCAATAATGAAGGCTGCCAAGGGTAAGGGGGCACCAAAAACTTCAAGGGAAGTTTTGAAACCTGTGGAGGACAGGTTAGTACAATTTTTCGTTTATTTATACATTATTATTATTATTATTATTATTATTATTTTGTTTAGAGTTCTTTTATTTTAATTGGGTTTTCATTTTTTTAGATAAATATGTAAAGAGACCATGATTACTGCTTATAGCTAAGCTAGCTATCTATTAAAGGGTATTAGTTCAAGTTTTATGACCATTGTTGAGACGACTGGTTTTGCCATATCTGATGTTACATACCGAATGGTGTTATACAGAGATTACAGGAATATTGTTGTGACAGATCATATATATCTCTGTTCTTTTCAGAGTGGTCGGGAAGCGAAAGGCTGCTGTCCAGGCTGACAATAGTAGTAAAAGAAAGGCCAAGAAGGAAAAAAGGGCCAAGAAAGACCCCAACAAACCCAAGAGGCCACCTAGTGCTTTCTTTGTTTTCCTGTTTGTCTCGCTCGCTCTCTCTAATTTGTTCCTTTGATAGATATTGACTTTGCAATTTTGAGGATTTATTTGTATTTACCATGTTAATGTGATAGTGAGGAGTTTAGGAAAGAGTTCAAGAAAGACAACCCAAATGTGAAGGCTGTATCGGCTGTAAGTATATGACCACTTGCTCTTCTGAAAAAGAAAATTCTGACAAACTTCGAATTGATGTGTACCCTTGTACTCTGAATTTGAAGGTTGGAAAAGCTGGAGGAGAGAGATGGAAGTCATTGACTGAGGCTGTGAGTGTTCTGAATTCTGTTATTTTGATGTTATTTAGAGCTTTTATTTTCTTAATTATTATTAACTTCAAAGCACTTGTTTTCATTTTTTTCACTTTCATTTCAAGCACTTCTGTTTGTAAAGGTCCAGCAACACCAATGTTTTGCGAAGAAATTTGCGTTTGGCATCTGCGATCGAAGTTTAGAGTGGTTGTCATTGCATTATGTGCATAATAGCATCTTTTTGTTCTAGGGACAGTTGACATTTTGGTGGAAGTGATAATAGATGAATTTTTTGTTATACTATTTTTATTAAATCTTTTTTCGACCTTTATGGTAGGAGAAAGCTCCATATGAAGCCAAGGCTGCAAAAAGGAAGACCGAGTATGAAAAGCAATTGAAGGCCTACAACAAGAAACAGGTGTGTCTGTCCTTCCTGACCGGAGGTTTTATCTTGGTTGGACCGTCAGTATTGTAATTCTTATTATCCTTCACTCTGCTTGCTTGATAACAGGAGAGCACCGCAGATGATGGCGATGAGGAGTCAGATAGGTCGAAGTCTGAAGTGAATGATGAAGATGATGAAGCTAGCGGAGAGGTAGTCCTATTTATTCAGTTATAAAGCTACGGGTTAAAATGAATTTGTGTTGAATGTTCTTCCTAGTATTTGTGTTCTCACATAGCTTCCAAGTTTGATTTTGTCTTGGTTTTGACTTTTGATTATGCGTTCCTGTTCTGTACTTTCAAGTCACTGTTGTTTCATCAACGACGGAACTCTGCTTTTGTAGCATTTTTAAATGGAGTCCAAGTTTAGTTTCAGGTTCGGTTCTGATTTACTCTTTCCATTTTAGGAAGGACAGCCANGAAGCTGTATATGTTTTGGGCACGGGCAGTTAATATGCCAGGAACAAGATCCTATATTTTGTATGTCCTTACATTTTGGTTTTTAGCTGCTTATGGTACCTTTTGAAGCAAACAACCTCTGGCTTGTGCTGCCTTGATTATGTTACTGTAGTGTGTGTATAAACAAAGGCAGATTTCTTTGTTAGCTTAATATTTTTAAGGTAAATTAGCTCATCCGCAATGGAAAATATCTGTGCATCCAGGCGCAAAGATTTTATTCAGGGCACTGGTACCTTTGTTGATAATTCTTGATCCATTCTGAGATGTTAAGAGATGGTTTAGATCAAAATAGGAGAGTAATGCTTGAAAATTGAATATCCAGATGTAGTCTAGTCGCTTAGCAAGGAAAGACATGTTTGAAATATTGTCATCAATTTTTGTTTTGCACTAGTTTATTTTAGTACTTTTATTATACTGGATTGTGTCATTTCGTAGCAAAAATAAACCCAGAAGGATATCGATTGCATCTTAAACGTTAGTTTTATTCCTTTTTGGCTGGATAAGTGGCAAATTTGCAAACCTTAAACTCGTAAAAGCCCATGTCAGCAACAATGTCTTTAAAATTCCACTTTTGAACCTAAACAATTATATGCTCCTTTAGTTGGTCTAATCTGAAGTCTGAACACATTCGACAGGGCTATCTTCAGGAAAATCCATCTACAAAGCGGGTCAAATGCGACAATATCGCCTTTTTCCTATTAACAAAATCAATCAAACAATTGAACGAGTTTTCAATGACATGGTCCAGATGAGAAAATATATCATCTGATGTTGCCAGCTGGAACAGACCCAGGAAAGAACCATATTTACATTTTTAAATGCGCACTTTGAAAGTTTCAAGAATTCTATACAAATCAACCAGAAATTACTTGCATATTTTTTGTTTTTTTGTTTCAGACTTGTGCCATTTTCCCCAATCAAATCTTGGTAGTAGTAATGCTGCGTTCAAGTCCTCTCAACGTTGTGGATCATAGGACACAAAAGCTGGATCAGGAACAAGGAGAGGCAGTTTATCAATGTACATGAGAAGCCTCATCAAGTTCTCCCTAGAGATTGCAGATAAGTCAACAACGTCTGTTGTGCTGGTGTAGATCCAAAGGTCACATGAATTGACTCTTTTGAGGCTGTCCCGGCAGAAGGGGCACGATTGGGAGCGTGCTCGCCTACACATGAATCTTATGTTATCAAGTCTAACTCGAGATAAGTGTAGTCTTCTATGAAAGAATACAATAAAATAAAGAGAAGAATGCAGCCTTCTATGTTGTGCATCTAGATGCATGAGATGACAAAACCCAGCAGATAGGATAAGAAATTGAATCACACACTCTTGCAATCAAAAAAATTAAAAGGTAAAACCAGCAAGTGGTGAATCCATTAAATTAAGTTCTGATAATGTAAGAAGAATTAGCTTGTTTCCTCCGCAAAACAAAAATGAAAGTTAAAGCTAAAGCAAAATAGTCTTTCGTTCTTCGTGTTCAATTTGCACCTCTAGGAAAGACCGTACGTTTCTATGTTGTTTCAGTTATTTAGGGTGCATTTGATATAGGATTCGAATCTTATTCTACAAATCTAGAAACAGCTTTCATGTAGAAAGTTGGAAGGATAAAAGTTGTTTCTGGACTTTTAGAATAGGATTCGAATCCTATACCAAACGCACTCTTTGTTTCTCTTTTGTTCAATCTATCATCTCAATTCATACTGTCTAAGGTGTCTCTGACCGGACAAGAATGCTACCAGCTCAGCCACAGTATTGTGAACATTATATGAAAGACTTATAAAAAAAAGCAAGCAAATACTGTTTACATACCAATCTCGGTAGCACTTAAAACACATTGAATGGTTGCAATTGGGCAAAACGACCTTGCTGCTCATCTCCATGCAAATACCACATTCTTCTTCTCTCTCCATGTCAATTTCAGAGACCTTTCCTTTATCAAATTCGTCTTTTTTCTTGTACTTAGAGGCACATATTTCTTTCTGTTTCCTGTCTTCTACTTCTGTGATTCCTCTTTGAAGTTGCAATAAAGAGGGAAATATAACACCTGTCCTCAAAGAGAGAAATATGTTTAAAAGTAGGATGGCTAAGAAGATACTATAATTTTTTTTCAAAAAAAAAAAGGAGATCAAAATTCAACGATTCATTGTCTTGTCCAAGTGTGAAAAATAGAAGACACTATTTTAAGCATTTGACACTTGACAGAAGAAATAACTATTCATTTCAAGTCTACTTACTGTAGAACTCTTTCAGACTAGCTTTCCTTTCCTGAATAGACATTGTAGTCTTTCCATTCTCATATACCTGTAAGAAATCTAACATTAGTGACTCAATGACAAGATTAATGTAGCAAATGTTTTCTTACATCAAATGGAAGTCCGATACAGGGAGCTTAGGTAAAGAACACACTCAAACAAGAAATATATTGAGAACAGAACAAAAGGCGATTCACCTTATAGATAAGAATCCTAAGCAAACCCAAGGAACCAGCAAGGTGACAATCAGTCCACTGAACAAGAAAGAGAAAAAATTGAGCTACAGGGCTGTAAGATAATCTCATCTGAAGGCAGGCACCATCGTATTCCCTGGGGTAATCAGATGCCCTGTGTGGCAAATAAGATTATATGTTAGAAGAAACAGGATGAAACAATGATGTTTTGCACTATTGGTTATCAACCTTTCCATTACCCAGCTCAAACTGAAGGCGATGTATTTCGTAGTAAGAAGAGCTACACAAACTAAGGAATGAAAGTGGAAAAGAAGGGGATGACTCTTCCGTTGTTGTGTTTGATATGAGAAGAAAGAGAGAACCCCTGAGGAGGGATCAAAAATTGGCTCACATTGAGGATTTGAAATCCATAGACAAATCATCTTCATTCCTAAAATCCTTGTTACCAAACAAAAACTCTATTCCAAATCCATCCGCTAATCCCCACCCTTCTCCTTTGTTCCACTTCTCCCTTGTTCCACTTCTCCCTTCTACCAAACACATTGCTGAGATGCATCATAGAAGATACATTGAATTCTAACAGAAGCATCTCTGCAAATGAAGAACACCCCATATTCCTCCAATAAAAGTACATAAATAACATTGGGTTCTAACAGAAGCCTCTCCCCTCCCCACCCAAAAAAGGGAAAAAAAAAAGGTGATGCTTCAAAACAAAAGCTAAGAAATAAAAAACCATGGATTATTCCCATATGAAATTCATGGGGGAAATGGTATTCCAAAAGCACAATTGTTTCCTCACTGTAAAATAAGACTACATTTAAAGGAACCAATTTTCATTCCATTGTCCTGTTTTACCTGATTTGAAATTAAGCCTGTGTCAGTGTAAGCCGTTTGATTCTCTAAACAAGTCTCAAATCAGTGAAAGCAAATCAAATATGTACTGACCCAACATAATTATAATCTAATACAGTAAAAACGGCAATTTTAGCAATGTCCTTAGATAGTGGGTTAGAACCAGTGGTCCCTTACATCACAAAATAAGAAGACGCAGTCAAGCCTAATATCCAACTTAGAAACCCCATAAAAATCCACTATTAGACACTTGAAACAACACACATAACACATAAAAATAAAACATTCATACGAAGAAAAGAAAACCAGAGAATTTGACAAAAAATTTCTAAATTTGCATGAGAATCCCAAATAATTGAAAACTGACAAAAACCCAGTATGTAACACACACACACACGTATAAATATATATATATATATATAGAGAGAGAGAGAGAGAGAGAGAGAGAGGGATCTTACAGGGTATTGGCAAACTGAATATCAGCCTCGAGAGCCTTAAGTGAATCCTTGAAAGACTTGCGCATTTTTGGCTTATTTTTCGCTCTTTCATCCAAAAAAACCTTTCATTAAAGGACCTTAACACAATTCACCCTCCATTAACGGCGACCTCAACCCTCAAATCCAGAAACAGAGAGCTCTAAATCCATTAAAAAATATTCCCAAACAGATTCTTTCTCTCTCTCTTTCTCCCCCAATTTTCTCTTCACTCCGGCTAAATAAGAATCATTCTCAGGGTTTAAACCTCTCAAGCTCTGGTTCGAGAAATTTTCACACCGTAAAAAGTCTAGAGAGAGAAGGAGGAGGAGGAGAGAGAGAGAGAGAGAGAGGTGGGGCTTACTTGGCTTTCGCTTGGAGCTCACGTAAAAGTATCTTACCATATCAGCTTATATCAGCATTAATTTCTGCAAAGAAGATGAAGAAGATCACGAATTATTTATTCAATTACTAAATTGCCCCTAACTCTGTTTCTGTCAGTCGTCATCTGCGTATTTGTAAACGTCACCCGCGGGTGAGTAATAGTTAGCTCACTGCCAGTACTTCCCAGAGAAATGTAGTAGCACTTTTTTTTTTTTTTTGAGTTGGATACGACGTCGTATTGGCTAATTCGGGTGCGTGCCTCCTCTCGGAGTGAGAAGTAGACACTAGACAGCGGCAATGGCAGTTAGAGACACGTGTCAAGCATGCATTCATTCTGCCGTCTAACTGTCACTTAATGTGGCTCTACTGCAGTTTGGTGGTTATATCACGCCTCCTAGTCCATGACCTCTACGTGTCCTCGGCCTCTACCGACGCTTTGGCTTCACTTAAACACGCAATTTCTTTTAGAACAATGCTATGGACACAATTACACATGTATCCCTAGTGGAAAATCATACGTAATAAACTTTGACATTTTTATTTATTAGCGTATGGTGCTTAAAATATTTTATCAATTTATTAAAATGTTATGATGCCCATAGTTGAATGTTGATCCAGGAAATGCAATGTGTCTGAGGCAAGTAGTGATCTTTCTTTAATATAAAGAGTTACATGGCGATCATGGCATTTTGCCATTTTGTGTTTGATTTTAATAAATTTGCACATAATGACGGCGGTGAAAATAATTCAAGCTTTGACAAAATGCACGATTTAATTTAGGTGCTGTTTTGTTTGTACTGACAAGTGAAAAGACTGAAAAAAGTGGATATGCAAATTTAGTTTGTAAAAAATTTATTGACAATAATAAAAATTTAATATGTTATGATGTTTTTATCACAATTTGAATTTTTCCGTATACCATGATTGTTTTTTTTATAAATTTGAATGTAGTGGTAATAAGTACACATATATTAAGGTTATAGTGTATCTGGGCCTTTTATCATGACTGCTTGTTGTACACTGTGAATAACGCTTCCAATGTTTGAAACGTGCTACTAGTTTTGAGAATTTTATTTTCATAAAAAGAAAAAGATAAAGATAGACGTAGGTTTGAATTGTTATGTTAAGATTCAACGAGCCAGCACCGTCTATGACATGTGTTTTGTGACAAAATTGTATAATTAGTCATTAATTAAAATACTAAGTCACAAATAATATAATAATTGTGTAATATTAGGTTAATTAAGAAAATATGACGTGTCAAAATTGCATTAGACAAAAAAAGACTATGACATCCTAAGATAAGTGTCAATTTCTTATTAGAAATTGTCAAGTTCATATCACATTGTCAAGAAACTTGCGCCACATCAATATGATGCCACGTGTCAAAAGACAACAAAGCCATGTGTCAAGCTATGCTTGGACCTCATCACCTAGTATGAGGTGTGTAATTATCATGCATCATTCAATTTGGAGTGATACGTAGCTTGCAACGTGTCATCAAATCCAAGAATGTTTTTAGTTCTCAAAGTCGTACACTGTTTAAAAGTTTTGCCTATATAAGGTATATAGGAAGCTTTGTAATAAAAAGCAGGAGGATGATATACTGCTTTTAATGTTTAGCTATCAATTGAATATAGAAAGCTCCTTTTCGTCCCATCCTAAAACTAAAACTCCACTTGTTTTTTCTCTCTTTATCTCATCAATTCATCTTTCCATCTTATCAAAGTTAATTCAATATTTCCTTCGTTAGTTGTTTGTCCATAAACATATATATATACATGGATATATATATAGAGGACTTCTCAATGGTTACAATTTTTTTGTGACCATGAATGGATACTAAAAAAAGTAGTGATAGTATTAAATTTTTTTGATGGTAATAAATAGCATTAAATTTTTTTGGCCAACTACCAAACTAATCACCACCGTAAGATATTAGATCTAACGGCTTAAACCATTGTAACCATCTATGAGTAAATATTGTTGTAACCATTTAAACCAAACACATATATATATATATATATATATATTAAACTCCCACCTGAAACCAATTAATTACCTCCTCTTTTTTCACTTTCTCGGTTCTAATACCAATCAACATCATCATATTTCAACTTTCTTTTCACTATTTTTCTTTTATCGAACCTATACACACATACATGTATAGATATATTTATACAAATATATACGCATACATACATACTTATATACATATAAACTGTAGCTATATACTTAAAGGTTGCCAATTCGGTAGGTATTTTTTTTTTTTTACCTATGTGTAGGTATTTTTTTTCTAACCGTTGGATCATCATCTAACAATGATCTAACGGCTAAAATGAGATGCATGAAAAGACGTGCATCATTAATGCTTTTTCTCTCTCCTATTTTTTAATATAAAAAAATGTGCAAAAAAAATTTTCATTGGCCCAATTATAGGTAAAAAAAAAAATACTTACTGGATTGGTGCCCATACTTAAATACCATTATTATTATTATTATTATTATTTATACAGGTGTTGGGAATATTGAGCTACTAATCCCATTATTTTCTATTGCTCTAAATATTTACAGGGTGCTGACTATATATATACATATTATGCTAGCATTTAAATTATGCACTTTAAATATTTATAGATTCGTGACTCTGAGTTGTTTAGCAAGCGGAATTATAGCGTATATGACCCTTGTTTGCAACCGTTCACGTTAAATTTAGTATTTTATATTCTTGTTATTTATTTTCAGTACTGACTATATGGCTGGTATCACTTGTGTCAGAAATACTAGCTATCTAACACGTGGTGATGGTCACTGAAACCACCCACACCTGTATACTTGCAGGTTTAAGTGTCAAAGACGCCAATAATTTTCTGACACGTGGAATTGTATCGTTATAATTTTTCACATTATTTTCTCCATTTTTTACCACTATCTTGCTTATCATTAATTAAGTATTTTTACACTTAATTAATTTATCCCTAATCAAATTACAAAAAGCACCCCGGAACACCCTGTCTAATTATATTGAAAAAACTCTCTTTTTAAGTGGAAACTTTGGAACTTTAATTTATTTAAAATAAGAACATCGGAATTTTTATTTTGGAATGTGGATTATTACCAAAAAAATAATAAAAAAGCAATGAGAAACATCTACCCAAAGTCGATCTTCTAAAAAAGAAAGCAAGCGATTGAGATCGTTAATGCATAATCACAATGTTGCCTAACGCATACTTCTCTATTCAACTCTATAATAATTATTTTTATATAAATTGTCACGATCCAAACTCCAGGCCAGTGGCAGAAGAGGAATTTCACAAGTGGAAATTCATAATTTGTTTTAGAAAATTTTAGAAACTTCAATTTTTCAGAAAAATGACAACTAGTTGAAAAACGATAGCTTCTGTAAAAGTTTATAAAAATAGTCCAAATTGTAAAAGTTTGTGATCACCACTAGACGTAGACTATTAATAATAGTAATAAAACATACATGTGCATCACATCGTCATCACAAGTAGGCATAATAGATAATACAGGCTAAATCCAAGGTGTGAGCCTTAAATGTTATTACAGTTCCAAAATGAGTTATTAAGTAGTTATCAACTATTAAACTAGAACAATCTTCCAGTCCTAGTCACTCCACTCCGGAGTTGCCCAAGTCACACTGTACACCACCTGAGAGGGGAAAGATAAGGGGGTGAGCATTTACATGCTCAGTAGGAATTCAATTACTTTTTTAGTATGAATGCAACTTTTGAAACCTGCATGGTTAGTACCTTTCCAAAATCCAGTTATAAAACAAGTTTGCAAATGATCAAGAGTAATCACATATTCACATTCAAAATCAAAACCAGAGTTACCATGTTCATAATCATGTTGTACATATCATAAATCAACCAAGTATGAGTATATCTATGAGTTCCCATCCTCTCATCACAGTCCTGTAATACCTCTTGAACAGAGGTACCCAGCATCCTGACACTACCCGAAGGTGTGTCAGCAAAACCTGCGCAGGGGCCTAGGTCTCTCACCTAGCGCTGCAGCAACTCGCCAGCGATCTAAATACCATGGTGCTAAAATGGAACTCAAGTGTGTGATCCTATGGTAGGTACAACATATCATAAAGTGTGTAATAACCATGCATCAAGTATATCAAGAAATCATGCTTTAAAACTCATTTGGTATTATTCTAGGATTTACAGAAAATTGGGCAGCATAACGGCTGTATTTTCCCAAAACTAAAATTTTAAACCTGCATAAAAAACTATACAACCAATCCCAGAACAATCCAATATATCTCAATAGTTCACAAGTTTATCAAATACTCAATCAAACCATTGAATCCATGAAAATCGATATTTTCAAGAAATAGGTCATAATGCATAATTTAAAACAAAATAAGTTGAAAACTTGGTAATTTAACCCCCACCTCACCGGAATAACGATTCTACGCTATTGAGTCCTCAAGGTATCGTTGACGATCGCCCGGAGGGTCGGGAACCAATGCCGAACCCTCGATCGTCCTCTTGCGAAAAGTCAACTTCTCACCGGAGCCTTAATTCCGCAAACAGACTTCTTCATTGAATTCCTTGTGCCCAAAATAACTAGGTTAGACATATAACTTGTCCAATTCGGGACCGGGCCCACACCGGACTGGTGGCACGCAAAACGAGACAAAATCTCGACCGTCCGATCGCGATTTTTGTGCCGATCACCAAACAACATAATATATATATCAAACTTCTCCATTTTCCGAGTACATTCCAAAAATGAAGTCAAAAACACAATCCAACAGCCGGATTAAAAAGATCAAGCTTAAACTCAAAATACCCAAAAATGGTAAATTTTGATCCGGACAGTATGGGGTCGAGATATATATACTTTGACGATCCTTGCGACGATACGAATCCAACGAGACCAGTTTGGAGTCGAATGGAGGCCGGAATCTTCGCCGGCGGCCAAAAATCCGATTTGGGCCAAAACGGCTTCTTGGTCTTCCTCGGCGACGGCGAGCTCCTCCAGCGGTCGCTGTAGCTCGGCGTCGGCTCGTGGCAGCCTGGGCGAGTTTCGCCTGCTTCCTGGTGGCCGGACGATGCTCAGGCGAGCTGTGGCGGCTGACTTGGTTCTCGACCGAGAGAGTAGAACCGAGAGAGAGAATGACATCGGGTCTGAGGGAGAGAGAGAGAGAGAGAGAGAAAAACACATATAATCTGTTTTTTTTTTAAACCAGGTCAAAAGACCATTTTACCCCGAAAAAAACTAGATTTTTACATTCTCGCCTCCTTAAATGAATTTCGTTCAAAGGATTCAAATGAGCTTGATAGACAATAGGATACCCATCCTTTGGAAAAAGAGTCACTTTTCTGAAAGCATGCTTAGGTGGAAGGAAGAAACTAGAGTTCTATGGGAATTAATTTGCCATCGATGGTGAGATGATAACTGCCGATCAGTACCCTTGGATATCAGTGGTTAGCGAATTTCCAGATATTTTTTCCGAGGATTTAACGGGGCTACCACCTGATAGGGAGATCGAGTTCTGCATTGATTTGATTCCCGGAACTCAGCCAGTTTCTATTCTAGCCTATCGCATGGCTCCAGTAGAAATGACTGAGTTGAGAAGTTAGCTAGATGATCTTTTATCAAAAGGATTCATTAGGAGTAGTACCTCTCCATGGGGTGCTCCTGTCCTATTTGCCAAGAAAGCTGATGGAATATTTCGGCTCTGTGTGGATTACAGAAAACTGAATCAGCTAACAGTGAAGAACAAATATCCCTAACCAAAGATCGATGAACTGTTTGATCAACTTGGTGGATCTAGATTCTTTTCCAAAATTGATCTTAGATCTGGTTATCATCAGTTAAAGATTCGAGAGGAGGACATACCGAAAACTACATTCAGGAGACGTTACGGACACTTTGAGTTCCTAGTTATGCCGTTTGGTCTGACTGATGCTCCAGCAGCATTCATGGACCTTATGAACAAAATTTTCAGGCCTTATTTAGATAGATTTGTGGTTGTCTTCATCGATGACATCTTGATCTATTCTAAAACTCAAGAAGGACATGCTAAGTACTTGAGAATTGTGCTTCAGACCTTAAGAGACCATCAACTTTATGCCAAGAGATCCAAGTGTGACTTCTGGATGACGGAAGTGAAATTCTTGGGGCATGTTATATCTCATGAAGGAATTTCGGTTGACCCTTCCAAGATAGAATCTGTTCTAGAATGGGAGAGACCGAAAAGTGTAACCGAGATAAGAAGTTTTCTTGGTCTAGCGGGATATTACCGTCGTTTGTTGAGAATTTCTCGAGAATCGCAATGCCTTTGACAAAGTTGACGAGAAAGAATGTCAAGTTTGTATGGGATGATGATTGTGAAGCAACTTTCATAGAATTGAAGAGGAGATTGACAACTGCACCTGTTCTTACTGTTCCTAACAGTAATGAACCATATGTTGTGTATACTGATGCTTCTGGTTTGGGATTGGGATGTGTTTTAATGCAAAATGGCAAGGTAGTATCTTATGCTTCCCGCCAGTTAAAGCCACATGAGAAGAACTATCCCACTCATGACTTGGAGTTAGCAGCTGTAAT
>JXTC01000063.1:701900-726571 GCA_002914845.1 Trema orientale
GGTCTGAGGGAGAGAGAGAGAGAGAGAGGAAAACACATATAATCTGTTTTTTTTTTCTTTTTTTTTTTAAACAAGGTCAAAAGACCATTTTAACCCCTAAAAAAACTGGATTTTTACATAAATACTATACAGTTTGGAAAGAAAAAACCCTAACCTCTCTCTACTTGCATTTTCTCCCAATAAAAATGCTAGCGCTACCTCGCTTGGAGGCTGGAGAAGGGGTTTTCCTTTCTCCTTCTCCGGCCTCCTTTCCTCACCCTCTTCTTCCTCCTCCCCTCTTCTTCTTTTTCCTTTTTCTTTTTCAGTTTAAATAAGTTCATATCTAGATCTGGTTTATAGTACCACCTTTTTGTGTAGATTTTAGTTCGGTCCAGATCTTAAATGTGAGATTTCTTCTCAGATCTAGATCTGTTTAGTGGCCAGTTTTTATTTTACTTTCTTTTTCACCGGTATGTATCTCAATTGGTGCTAGCCTCATATAGTCTACCCCACTAAGAATGCAGCCAGGAGCAAGTGTTGAAGGCAAAGATTACTGGTGGTCCTTGTTATCTCTTTCTTTTGAAGAATTAGGGTAACCCACATATTTGTTCGTAGTTGTATTTGTGAACCATTTTTCGTCTCCTGTCTTTGAGGAGTTTGAAATTGTAATCTTTATGCTTACATTGTAATTTGAAGCTTTTGCTTCGATTAATAATATAAGCCCATTTATATAAAAAAAAAAAAATACTACACAGTTTGACAAATTATCTAAAACAAGTAATGTTATTAATGTGACATCTTTTTATGAATGACTTTATTAATTTGACATCTTTTTATCCATTCATTACCTGTCACCTAAAAACCACATCAATTAAATGATATTTTCCCTACTTTTGTAATGATGATTAGCATTTTTTGTAATAAGTTAATAATTAATGTTATTTTTCAGTTGAAGAAAAGAAATTTGATGATTCATTCTCTCTTATTTTGCAGTAAACTATTTAGTACCTCACCAGCAAGATTAAAAGCCAAATTGATCATTTTTTATCCTACTGTGACAAATTGATCTCCCCACTCTTCCTCTCTCTTCGAAGGTGCCAATTGATTAGATTAAATACTATGTTCCATTGTAAATAAACGTTGACCTACTATTCTTATAATATCCGTCATTTTTCCATTTTAATTATTTGAACGGATAAGCCTTTGCGTAACATGTTTAGAAACAGAATCTTATCTAATTTTTCTACTATATTCCTTTTATTTTCTTTTATTATCTTTTCTCCTTTTCATATTACGAGTCTAATTCGGTGGAAACTTGATAATGAATTACACCAGAATTGGGTAATCTTACATCAACTTGGTTCTACAAACTTCATCCACTTGGCCAAAAAAAAGTAATATATCAATAGTATATAATCTCAGCGAAACAAAACAAATAAACAAAGAATCATAGTATTATATTTTATTTTTCATGGAAACAAAAAGTTGCATTTTTTTTTTAAATGTGAGAATTCTTTGTAATTAAACAAATACACAATGTGTTAGAAGAGAATGTCATTGCTTTTGTCTGTATGTGGGCTGTGGCGCCGCCAATGTAGAATTCCTACGTCCCTCCCGCGGAGCTAAATTATAATATTTCCAAGAGTAACTATTTAACTAATATTTAAAATGCATAATAAATAGAAAAGGTCTAATGACACTTGTCACTTTATGGTTGCCGTCAACACTTGATAACTACCGCCCATTGTTTATTATTTATAAATTTTTCTAATGTTAAAAAGTGTCGTTAGCAACGGCAATGCCAAGAAATTTCGCTTTGTCCATTTTCAATTTTCAGGGGAAAAAAAAATTATTATGATAAATCTGACAACCTTATGGTTGATACTTGGGTTAAGTTAACAGCTTACATAAACTATTTAATCAATATAAACGAAGCGCTGGACAAGCAAAGGTAAGCAATTAAAATGATGTGAGATGATAATGAAAGGCCAACCTCTCTTAATAAGGGATTATTATAAATAAAGCATAACACTAATTGAAAAAGCTATCATTTGCTTGCACGAGTAATTGGCAACCAAGCACTGAATTCAGAAAAAAACGAAAAAAATATATATAAAACTTTTACTTTACCATTTAATAATAAAAGGCTAATCATAGCAAATGGAAATAAATCTGTTCTTTTATTTTTCCCCACTTAATATAAAGCCCAGGATTAGTTTGGAAGTAGCATTTGGTAGCTCCACTTCACCAACATCAGCATAGGGGAGAAGAGTATATTGTATCTGAATAAGAGGTATTAAAAAGGAAACGTTAAATTTGCCGGCAAACGAATGAGCTTATAATGGATTGGATCATCCACAAGAGTTTATTCAATGCAAGTTTAATCAGTAAATGAAAGCTAACAACTTTTTAAATTAGTGCTAATATGACCTGATGGGACTATTTATATATAACCCCAATGGAATAACCCCTACGGCTCTGCTTTTACTAATCTATCATTCTTTAATAATGTCTGGTGAGAACCTCTTATAATACGAAAAATGTCCACTCAAGTTGTTTGTTTAACAAACACAAAAATCTAATTCCATATTATATGCCAAAGCTAGATATTTACAGATCAAATTCATATCTAAGAAAAAGCTTAGTGGTTGGTTAGTGGTTACCTCTCTGGCGGTGACTTGTGGCAAGAAAGTGATCCGCGTAAGTTTGCATCTGGCCTACAACTCATTCAGCTTCTTCTAATAGGAGATTATTCTGGGTTTAACTGGTTTCTGCTAGAAAATGAATGAGTTAAGCGCAACTACTTCCCACATGCCAAAGACGTACGAATTCGGGTCATTGATGTTATGGTGTATGTTTATCCAGGTCAAAACACCATCAGGGAGCTATGTATAACCGGTTTGGAATTTCTCAGTGAGAAACCATGGAAAACTATTATTGTAACTAAACGGTGCAGAGATAATAGAATGAAGCATGTGAGTTGAGAAGGAAAAAAGGATCAAAAAGAGAAAAGAGGGGTGGGGAATGGGTAAGAAACTAAGAAGATTATCATTTCTAAACAACACATATCCCTATGCCTATTCATTGGAAATTTTTTACCATTATAGCACATATTTGCTTCATGTAACATAAGCATTAAACATCTGACCTAGATGATAAAGCTAACAATTTGAAAAGAGTCCGACAATTTCGTCACTATACATGTTCAACAGTAGCAAACAGAAATAATCTAATGCATAATGCTTACCTGTAAATCATTTGATGCAATCCGTTCAAGTTGGTACAGTTCATTTCACCCCAGGAATTTCAATTATGCTGTCAAACTGGCCTTACGCACGGAGAGCATTTGCACTATGGAGAAGCAATTGGTGACTTGGGATGCCTTTGGAAGCAACATCAATTCATCAAGTACAAAAATATCCAATGGCCCATCCAGCTTCCTCGAGCTTTTATGATCAGAAGAAAACAAGCTTGCAAAATTTCCTCATCATTGAGAGCAGCATATATATGATGAGCATGATATCTTACCTCAGTACAAAATCCACTGTTGCATTCTCCATGAACCATGAATTGTTGACGATCATAAATTTGAAAGTGATGTTCCAGGTTCCAGCATCAAAATTCTATCGAAGAAAACGATGCAACTTCCCTTTAAATGTCATTTCAGCAACTCCTTTAATACAACCAATTTACTCGATACTCTTTCTGCCATAACGTCGCTGCCTAGATCGAAAGGCCCTTAAGGCCTCTAGAAACTCATATTCTCCAAAATCAGGCCAAAGGCATTGTGCAAAGAACAGTTCCGTATAAGCCAACTGCCACAAAAAGAAATTGCTAATCCTAAGTTCACCACTAGTCCGTATCAGCAGATCAGGGTAGGGGAAATGGGTACAGTTGGTTTCAAGTTCCTCTTCAATAAGAGACTCATTAATGTCCTCGGGGGTAAGAACACCATCCTTAACTTTCTGGGCAATCTTTCTGCATGCTTGAACGACGTCGTATTGCCCACTATAGCTCACCGCCACAACCAATTGAAGACGGGAATTATTCTTCGTGCTTTCCTCTACATTGGCTATCAGTTCCTGAAGTGAACTTTGGAGCCTAGATGTATCCCCAATTACGGAAATTCGGATATTTTCCCTGTTTTAAGAGTCAAATACAAGTGCATATTCATGTATTCTCAGTATTCTGAAAAAGAAAATCTTGAACGTAAACACCATAAAAAAGCTAACTAATGCCATATCTGCAATGGTTCAACCGGTAACATATATTTACGGCTACAAGTACTAATCTGGAAAGGGCCGTAACATGTTTCTATTCCATTCAATTTATACTCATTTACGCAATTTGAAGAAGCTATCTTTACATATGTGGCCTTTTTTTTCTAATTGGGAGAAATTTTGAGATGCGGTGGAAGCGGAGGAATCGTGCCGATAGACCGATCCCAGAGCTGTTTTGGCTGGGCCGTGTAAAATTCTACTTTATTGGGCCATTTTTTTCGTACAATATTTGTCCGTACATAGTATTTTAAGGTGTTAGGATTCTATATATTTTAGCTTAGTCGTGTAAAACTCTATTTTCTGTAACTTATTTTCGACATAGTGAATATTTCTCCTCTGTCAGTGATTTTTCTCGATTAGATTTTTTCACTTAAATATGTGTGTTTTTATTTTTCATTATTTTGTTGATTATCGTTCGTTAATTCTTAACAGTGAAACTGAGACTGAAAAACACAGCTCTTGATTCCGTCTCATTCATTTCTTAAACCTTTTCCTACTATGATTCTTTCGCATTAATAATGAGTTAAGGTGCCATGTGCCCTGAATGTATATATGTGTATGTGTATGTGTATGTCTATGTAGCAGTTGTTTAGTGCTTCAAACTAGGTGCAGGCAATCATAATCAGTTCCAGAACGCTTACCTGAGAAAGCTCCCGAGTTCCTCTCTCACTCCCCGTTCGAACAGACTCATCAGAAACTCAATTTCCACCTGCATCATTACAAATCAGAAACCCAAATTTCTCTCTCCATTACTCTAACTCCATTAATTCAGAGAAAGAAGCAAATGTGTATACGTGTGTATATATATATATACAATACTGACTTTTGGGCGAAACCAATTATCTGTGGAGAAGGCGAAAACAGTGAGAACCTCAATCCCCAACTTGCAACAGAGCTCCACAAGCACTCTCAGCGACCGGAGACCGGCCTCGTAGCCCGAATCCACCGGCAAGTCTCTGAGCCGGGCCCACCTCCGGTTCCCGTCCATGATCACCGCCACGTGCTTCGGCAGCGACTCACGCCGGAGACCGGCCGAGAAGGGATCGCCCCCATTGTCCTCCTCCGCCGACGGAGCTTCCAAACCTCCGGGCCTCCCCTTCCCCTTCCCCCTCCCGGCTCGCTCCTCGTCTTCTTCAGTCACCATTTGCTGTACGGACACGCGGAGTGAGAGTCTGGGGAGAGACGGAGGAGGCACGTGCGGACTCGGCACGGGACGGAGTCGCGGCACGTGGGAGTTGGGCGGGAGGAGGTTGAATCGGGGGTAGAGAGGGTTCGCCATGATTGAGGGCAGAGAGAAATGCATTGGTAGTACTGTACGGATTGCAATGAAAGTATATGGGTTTAATAAGCCTAGTGGTTTAAGCCATATTAACCCTTGTAGCGGACCCTTTTATTTTATTTTATTTTATTTTTTTGACTTTAATTTTTGGCGCGAGATATTTCTTTCTTTTCCCGGTGTATTTTTAGAGGGCTTTTTCTTTACTTATTTATTTTTTAAATTTCAATTTAGAAAAAAATAAAAGTAAAAAGACATTTTTTTTCAAAAAAAAAAAAAAATAGTCCTAGTGATTTTATAAGTGCAGGGCTGCAGCCACTAATTTTCGTATCGATACTTACCAGTGGCTGAAGTATTAAAGAAAAGCCAAAAAAAAAAAAAAAATGGCAGAATATGCAATGATGCAAAATTTGCGCACATGCTACTATAAGCAATGGCATAATAATTTTGCCAATGGGGTTAGCTCAGTTGGTCCAAGATTTGAGGGTTGTGTGTGTGTTTGGGGGGGTCAGGAGTTCAAACCTTGGTAGTATGTGTGTGTGCGCCATTTTCCTTTAATTTGTAGTAAGTGGTGGTCATTAGTTAAGCTCCACTTTTAAAAAAAAAAAAAAAAAAAAGCAATGGCATAATATGCACCGTTTTTTCGTTGTTATTATGATTACAACACTATTTTTTGGGTACAGTTTTGGAGCAGAAAAACATCGTTCCTACTTATATTTCTTTGTGCTAAAGAACTCTCAGTTTCTTTTTGGGGCGTACAATAAAATATGGTCTTCCTTATTATTGTTATTATTTCCCCTGTCAAAGGATAGAAATTGACAACACATGAATAACTTAAGCAATGCCAAAAATCTATTTAAAACTCAACCACTACAACCTACCCTCCAATAAACACCATGTCAATGTCCCTTTAATAAGATCACTATCAGGCCAAATAGAATTCCTGGCCTAGCTGCTTCATTGTTGTTGAACACTGTCACGTGTGAATTCTTGCTGAAAGCAGCAGCATTGTGATGCTCAGTTCTTTGCCACCAGAAGCTTCTATTTAGCCACACTAGACCACCATTTGAAGCCACAGAATAGAGAACTTGGGCTCAAATTAAAAGCACAAAACATTTCATTTCTCTTCTGATATTTTTGAGCAATCAAACAGGACCCAATTCATCAATAGCGATTTCCTTAGGGACCTTAAGTTTAATTTCGTTTGTGTCCCATCCAGTTTGATGCAGTTGTTGGATGAAGTCGCCGAAGCCATTTTCCAACTCCGATAGGCTACGTGCAAGCTGGTCAAAGGCATTGTGTATGCCCTTCCCGTGCTCATGTAGCCAATAAGTCTGCCAAACACTTCGTAATACTGAGATACTAGTGGCTCCAACCTGTATTGGCATTTAGGATTTGAAAAATCAATAAATTCGAGAATAGGTAGTTCATACGATCGTGGCAAATGGTTTACTTCATACCTTGAATGAAACAAAGACCTCAAATTCTATCTCTTGTTGGTTCACCACAAGAATATATTTCTCCTTCTCATACAGTTTCAGAAGCGACTTCAACTGGCAATCAAAAGAGTGAACAATCAATGTAACTACAGCCTGCAAGTTCAAATCTTCTTTCTTGAAGACTACGGTTCAGATGCCCTCCCCTATCTTTGCTAGCCAAAACTTTCAATAGTATGGCTCACAAATGTACCGATTTAAGTCATATCCAATCTATGTGGATGGCTTAAAATGCAGAAAGGGGTCAAATAACTATACACATTATCAACTAAACATTTATTCTACAAAGAAAACTATTTTCAAAAGAAAAAAAAAGGGCACTGTAACAAAGCTCAGAAATTTAAAGAAACTTGGTCTAAATGAGGTTTTATGACCTTCCACAGATGTTTGAAGAGAAAAGTTTTATGGTGCTCTTAAATTTTATTTCTTTATCCAGATTATAGAAACAAGGGAGTTTGAAAGATTACCATGGAAAGAGATCTCTCACCACCCATAAACTCCTCCAAAGGCACACCAAACACAATACGTGGCTTCATGAATCTTTGCCACAATAATATGTTTTCTTCCCTATTGCAGTCAACATATCCTGAAATAAAATTATAGAAATTACTGCTAATTAATGTAACAGGAAAATATTTTAGGAAAATAACCTTTAGACTCTACCTGGAACAGTAGAGTGTAATACATGTGATTTTACCAGTATACGAGCACGCTTAAGATTTATCTGTTAGGAAAGGAAAAGGTAGAGAGTTAAATGACAAGAAAAAGGGGAAAAAAAAAAGAACCACACGCATCAGCTTCTTCTTTGGGAAAACGAAACAATAAACTCTATAATAACAATAATAATTTAAAAAAGAAAAATTGCTACAGTATGCCAATACTTAACCTTTTATTTTCTCTCACATTGTACAGACCAGATGGAATGCGAGAAATAGAGGGACTGGGGATATGAATTCTTACTGTGTCAAATTGCAGAACTGAAAGTGATTGATAACGTAGCCAAAGGTGCAGAAGCCTCATGCCCAACCACGTAATTGCTAAAACAGGGTAAGAGCTTACAAGGCCAGGTGTATCCTGCATTCATTATTCTAAAACAATTTAGATGAAACAAACAAGATGTTAGTTCTTTGTATTGGATGCTCCTATCAAAGAACACAGGAGACACTAATAACGAAAAAAATACCAGGATTAGTATGCCCAAAGCAAGACCAAGCAGCTGAGCAGCTACTTCCCAAACTTCCTCCTGAAATCATTTATCAATTAATTAGGAATTTATGAGGAAATCATTCTCTTGAGGGAAGGTTACAAAAAAATGTTTAAAAATTTTCTCTTGAGAAAAGGTAGGTAGCGATCAACATCAAAATTAAGTTCTAAATTGTTTAAAAAAAAAACAAAAAACAAAACTTAATGCAGAATGTTGTAGGACTTCTCAAACTAATTATTTACTTTTAACTGATCCAGAATAAAATGCAAAGTTACTTCAACATAGTTACATTTATATATGAGCGGGACAGGCACACATGAAGACCAAGAAGGCCTAACGTGATACAACAAAGTCAAATGGAATTGATATGCATAGATTCATAACCTTAAATGAGAAGCAACAGTATGCTTACTGATCTAAAGCTTCCAAACTAAACTGTCCAGCTTCACATAAAAATATGAAAAATCATGATGCACTGCAAAAGATTTAGAAGGCTAAATCGTAGTGAGAATGATAGTTCAACTCTATCCCTCATAAAGCAAGAATAATTAGTGTGATTAAAAATCCATACCACCCGTCAAGTACTTGAGATTAAAGCTTTGTTGACATAACAAGGTCAGGCATAAAAATAAACAACATGGATCAGAGAATAATGTATAATTCTATTTCCTAGACTCAAAGTTCTAAATAAATGAAAGTTAGTTATCACCAAACAAACTGACACTCACTGTCAAAGATATTAGCCATCGATGCTTAAGATACTTTAGAATTCTATACCTTTGCTGCCACCTCTCCCAAATTGCCTGAGATTGCAAAATGATTTTGTATCACACGGAATGAAGGATCTTTAAGTCCTCTTGCAACAGCCTGTGTAAATGGCAATCTTGTTACCAAAAAAAGGGGCATATCTAGAAACAAAAAATGGGGGATATCTAGAAACATAAATAACCTAATTATAACAAAGCTTTGCATGTTACCACAATATTCATCAAGAGAGAGACAATGAGTGCTGAGTAGTAGAATACCTTTGCAAGATTCCCAACAGATGCCAGAGGCAAGAAGTAGGCAGGATATAATGGTGTCGTAAGATCGAAAATGCTGCACAAGGAATTAGTAAATTTCATGGTCCATGACTTCTACTATAATTTAAATCATCTGACATTAAACTGTCTCGATAAACAACCTTCCAGCACTACCAATAAAGTCTGCATATAAACGCCATTGTTTTGGATCATCATCAAAAAGATTTCCAAATCGCCCACCTGTAAAACAGGGCAACAGTCACTGATAAATTCCAGCACTTAACCTTGTGTTCCTTTAGCTCACACTGCCCGACCTATGAATAGGCGTCCCACAGCTCCAATGCCATCCTTTGATACCCATCTACCAGTGAAAAACTAGTTTGATTTATAATGCAACTCTACACTTACATGTGTTGTCTCACAGATAGTACAAAAATTAGAATAATACAAAATAAAACCTTATAATGTCATAAATCTGAGGAAACCAGAAAAGTAGAACATCCAAATATTAAGGAACAAAGAGGCTCATACAGCAAGGAAAAATAAAAGCTTACCTGATGGCAGCAGCGGAAGCAGCAGCAGCACTTCCTGAGAAAGAGCCAATACCAACAGCCTGCAAGTGGATTAAAATAAGAACGACCCAAAATGTGAATGAAATACTAAAAGATGGGGATAACAAGTAAGCACAATACATATATAAAGAAAATAAATGGACAAGAAAAAAAAAAGAAAGGCAAGTAGGACACAAAGATTTAATAAAGAACAGCAAGAAAATCCCACCGTGTAAAATGAGTGTATTACTAACAGATGCTTTGAGTTGAAGGGGGGTTTTGGGTGAAACCATTCTTAGGTGTAACTGGTCTTCGGGCTGGTTTAAAGCTCAACCACATTTAGCCTATGTGTCATATTTGTCTGAATTTAGTTTATTGTCCATTAATTTCTTCATAAACAAGAATATATAAGATTAAAGATGGCTAAAAGTCAATATACCACAGTTGATGAACTTTTTGAATCAGATTATCACAATACACTGAACACAAGTAACTCCAGAATTTTACCAACTGTGATGCTAGCATGTCAGCTATTGCATATATTTCTATGTTCAAACACCTTTCCTAACATTGCAAAGCGAAAAACATTGCACCCTAACAGTAACTTTGACCATTTTGATAGGGAATTTCAGAGGTCACAGAGTGGTGATGGAAATATTAGCTTTTGTCAAACTAAAAGTCTTTTTATTCTTAAATTAGACAATTAATCGCCCTTTGTTTCAGATATTCAAGTAATCAAAATAAGGTGTCAACTGAGACCTTTAGGAGACTTGACGTGACTAATGTGTGACAAATCCATGCAGTAACATTGGTAGGAAACTGTAACAACATGTACTGCAAATAATCATCTGAGACTGATCCTGCATCATATATTAAGAAACACAAGAAATGAGACACTAGGAATAATAAAACTTTGGTCTCCACCCCAATTAAATTATCCTAAATAAACTGCATTTTCTTCCCCTTTTTTCAGGAGTAACAAATCATATTTTATATTCCCATTTGAGTTATTGGCACGAAAAGATTAAAATAAGGTAAAAAGAAATAACAGGGCAAGGATTAAGAAAACAAATAAAAAATAACATTTTTAGTCACCTGGGAAGCCAGCAGGTAAAATAAAATCTTTGATGACATCCGGAACTGAATATAAAAATGTGTTGGAGAATTGTGTTTCCTGAGACTTGTTAGATATTGGTCTATTTTCCTCGAGAAAAGTTCGTACTTGAAAGTCATCATCTACAATAAACCTGTTCGAGAACCCGACTTTCAAGAAAGAGGACTTAAAATCTAAATCAGGGATATTCAAGAAATACTTTAACTTGCTATCAGTTATTCTATACAAGCAAAGTCCCCAGCAAGATATAATTTTGAGCAAAATGGCACTTCAAACTTTCATCTTAAAAAATACACCAAACATCTGTCTAGCCTGGAAACATAAATTCATATACAAGTAACGCAAATTACGCTCATTTTTCGCACTAGATGACGTGACAAGTGGTTGAAAATCATGTCACTCCATTTAGTACAAAATTTTTATGTCCAAAAAATGACTGTCCCTAGCAATGCTCATTCGTCTACATACATTAATATCAGGTTTATCTTAGGCTAAGACAATGTAGGAAGGCCATAATTTATTTAATTAATTTTTTTTTTTTTTTTTTCAGAAGGCTCAAGTAAGGACCTCTTAGCAGTACCATTGCCATATCTTTCCACCAATATCACATTCTCGCCTTCACATCTGTTAGAACTCGAAAAAGAAAACGACATAAGAATCAACAAAACGACGTACTGGAAAGACTTCGCATGAAACTGCAATTTATTGACCCATTCTTAAAAATTCCCCGGGAACCAGACAGAATGATTCCTTAATTAGGAAAGAAGTTGGTGGGTACCTGGCACTATGAGGAGGCTTGTCTCCTCCATTTTGAAGATTAGATTGGTTGGAAGAGCAGACAACTGGAAGGCGTGGAGCTCTCCTACTCCATATCCTCCTAGAATATTCAAAAACACAAGTTGGGAGTTGCAGTTGCAGAGAGCAAGCCGCCATTTTCAAAACTAGTTCTAGGGTTTAACAAAGAACTCTCTGCTACAGGACAAAATTATCGAGTTCAGTTCAACCGAAACGAACGAGTTAACAAAGTAGTCTTGCTCCTCGTTAGTCCTAATCTTTCTCAGCTAGCTTTTCACCTTCTCATGGGTCGTGTGGTTGTGCTGCCAACCACTCATATGTTCGGCTCTACACGCCCATCTGTACAACTTATAATCTCATATCACCGTCCATTTATCAAACGTTGCGTTTTTGAAAATAGTTAAACATCACCCTCCAATTATGACAAGAAAATTAAATGCCATGTTCCCAAGTATGACGTCACAATTGAATATAACATCATTTTAAGGCCGAAAAATGATGAACAACTTGATACTTAGCAGTTCAAATAGTGGAAATATCGTCATTCTAATCCAAGTTTTTAGGACGCATTTAGTATAAAATTTGAGCCATATTCTTCAAATTCAGAAAAATTAACTTTCACGTAAAAAATTTGAAAGATAAAATATTTATTCTTCTAACTTTTTATATAAAAGTAATTTCTGAATTTAAAAAATATGACTCGAATCTTATATCAAACACTTATATCAAACACACCCTTAATTTGTCAGTCATGATAGAAAACACATATTAGTATTGCATATTTCTGAAGCATTAAATGATATATGATTCAACGTTTATGAACACAACGTTTGTGTATAATAGAAGTTATTTTCTTCCATTTCACTTCGTTAGTGTTCAACATCCACATCGTGCATCTCTTACTTTAAACAACATCTCTATGGAAATAAAGAAACTACTACAAATAAATTTCTTACAGCAACAAAACTGACTAATATAAAACAAATTCCACAAAATAATTGACAACCTAACTAGACTCACATACATATAAGATCGCCCCAAGACAAAACTATCCAGGCAGCTAAAAGAATTTCATAGCAAGTCAGAACGATTGGACACTCTAACTATAACATGATTCTAGATTCTCTACCAGAAAAATTGGGTGAAAAAATTGGTCAAAAACAGGTAAATGACACTTTAGTTTAGATCTTTCAACCACTGGCACTTTGGTGTTGTTTGTGGCGATTTTCCGCGACAATTTTCTGCAACTCTTTTTCACTTCCATGTTGGTGTTGCTTGTCGCAATTTTCTTCCGTAATTTTCTGCAACTCTTTTTCACTCATTGCAATTAGACGTTTAACAAAATCGTAGGTGGTAAGCCTAATGCTGCAATAGGGAACCAAGCAATAGTTAAACAGCTAAAAAGGGAAGCATAATATATAATCCACGTTATGAATTGAAGCCAACTGGAGTGAGTGTACACCAATTGACTCAGAATAATCTAAACAACTTTTGACCCCAACAGTATGAAATTTAAAATCCTGTTAAACTTGATAATTGTTCCTACCAAGACTTAATACTTGCACATACCATAATTTAATGGTAACAGAAAATATGGAACCAGGATTAGAGAGCACAGAATCCATCAACACACAAAGTCTCGATCCAAATGAAAAAAGTCTCACTTTATGAAATGCAATATATATCACTATTTTGTGCATTCATTTCTATTAAAAGACCCTAATCAATAAGTTTGTATTAGATCCAAAAGGATAAGAATATAGCTTAATATTTACAACAATTTCACATAGCGAGCACAATTGCAGCAACTATGGCAATGTATGAATTAAAAGGACAAGAAAAGGACAGAAAATATGTAAAACCTGCTATTAGGTAGATTTTTCAAAGCATTGGGCAAGAAACCTCGATATAAGCCTATAAATCCATCTCGAGCCACAATTCCTGTACAATCAGATCAACAGATACAATGAATCCTTAACCCAAAAACTATGTTAGGTACATCAACCTTATTCCATGCAGCCCTATCAAGAGGTGGATGGAGATAAAGCATCATTCTGTTATGAACACATCTTAAATATAATGGTGGTTTGACCAAACACTAAACGGAACATTCAGTTGAGTGAAAGAAGTAGACATCACAAATGCAATTTCATGAATACATACACATGCGGGTCGGTGGTTTTTATTTGAAATATATGCGCATTTACATATATATATATATATATATATAGAGAGAGAGAGAGAGAGAGAGAGAGAGAAAGAGAGAGAGAGAGATATAGAGGTATCCATAAAATTTTTCTATAGAGTTAGGATGAGATCAAAATGAAGTGGTTTGTTATTATTATACAAATGCTTATCAGTTTGCAGGTGGTAAATCTGACAAACTAGTGACTTAAACTAACCCGAAATGGCATCCAGAACAGTCTTGTAAGGTGTGCCCCTCATTTGCATCTGTCTTCTCACAGTATCCAAAGGATAACATGTGAGTGTGGCAAGTGATGCCGACACTAAGGCTGTGACAAGCGATGCTTCTGCTTTCTTTTGAAAATTCTCTGGCATAGACTTCTTCACCCTGTCGTCCACATAACAGAAAAAAATCTAATAAAAATTACATAGACTTTTTTTTTTCACCCATTTCAGGATACAATAGAAAAAGGAATAAGTGATAACTCACAAGTCAAAAACACAAAAGTTGACAGCAATATATGGAGCTATTCCAATTAGAGAAGGCCCTAGACCATAATAAAAAGCAGCTACTCCTTCCTCCCTTAGCATGTTCAATGCAATCTGAATACAGCATGTTGAAATTCAGTCTTGTTGTGTTATATTAAGAGGCAATCTTGTCATAAATATGTACACAAGTAAATCATACCTCAGACATGGTTCGATACCCGGGTTCAACTGCTAGGCGTAACCTCAGGACATCTAATGGATATGTTATCTACAAAAGACAAATAGCATTGAATGCTCAAGGCACACATGATAGGTAGAATGAATTAAAAAATGAAAAGTATCAAAATATATAAACTACTACCCAATAGCAACAAAAAAGTTGATAAAGGAGCATGTATGCTTATTATATTACTTACGAAAGTTGATGTCATGCCAGCACAAGCACCTGCTGCAAGCCTTCCAATGACAGAGAGCTCTCCATCCTTTCCCCTAAACAACTTCTGCAGATTCAAAATTTAATCATTCAGTTCCAGATGCATATAGTGTTGGACAAGCTTTCCCTGAATGTCGTTGATGGTTACCTTGTAGGTTTCATAGGCAAAAAGTTGGACTGCACTATAAGGTATGATTCGTATCACCTGGACAATTGAGGGAAAAAATAAATAAAATAAAAGTTCTAAAAGATATATGTAGCACTGAAAACCCATATCAATATTACCTTGGAAAATATATTTTCAAATGTCAATGGAAACCTTGTTTGCAACAAACCTGAGGGAGGTTGCCCTTCCAGTACCCTTTTAGCCCCTCCTCTTTCCCTATCATGGTTATAGCCTGCAGGGTATGCACTGTTATTTAACAATAAGAGGCAATCATGTAGAGTAATGTCAATCATTCATGTCAAGGAAGATATTTTCAATGTGAAGAAAATTCATTATCCGTGTATATAAATAAATCAGAAACCATTCTCACATAACTAAGAAAAACAGAGAACATAAACCAACTAGTGGCATAACTAAACTGATTTACTCATTAACTGGATTTTCAAGCAAGGAACTATCATTAATGTTCTCTCTCCCTCCTCAATCGCAATCATCTTTAGAATCTCCCATCACAGCACTGCCAGTGCATATCCTTACCAATACACCAAAAGGAAAAAGACACACACACACGGAAAAACAAAAAAAACAAAAAAAAAAACAAACAAACAAACAAAAATACAAACAAGATACCCAAGGGAATAAAACATAATTGGGCACTGATCCATGAACTCTTCCTATTTAAAGAATGAGAAACACATCTGAATTTTGGAAAAAGGCAGATGGATGAATAAGCAAGAAAGTCCCAAATGCCTCATCATCGACAAGATAAATGTTCAAGTACTAAATGAAGGACATACAACAAAACAGAAACGTAATGCTAAGTTGAAGAAAAAGGAAGATGGATGAATCAGCAGGAAAGTCCCAAATGCCTCATCATCAACAAGATAATGTTCAAGTACTAAACGAAGGACATACAACAAAACAGAAACATCACGCTAAGTTGTAGAAAGATGATGCAACTTGTGAAGAATCTAATATTTTATAAACTGTTTTCTATGATATACCAAATCATTTATTTCACTTATCCTAATTAGAAGTTTTCCCATGTCATCCAAACACGCGTTTGCAGCATAAGACTGATGGATACTTACCTTGTTGCTCCCCTAGGAAGCAGTAATTACTAAAAGGAGCTCTTAGACAGTGAGCTTGATTTTACCAAATTCATACAATCAAATGTAAGTACAGCAGCATGCCAAAGAGATAAGATGAACCATGAATCCTAAAATACCTCAATGAAGCCAATTGCCTTCTTAGCACTTTCTTGTCCAACTCGTACTCCATGAGTCTGCAAAACAGATCAAATTATCTTTTGACTTGACTTCTAATCAATCTCCAAGCCCCAAAATCTAGTATAATCATTATTAAAACTAGGAAAAGCCAATAACATGGCAAAATAATAAATAACAATGTATCAATCACTTTGACAAGATAATAAAAACAATTATTTTTATCTCTTGAAATTATCATAACATGATTTGTTAGGGTAATTTGCAATAATCTTGTGTTAGGATTTGGGTAGATAGACCTACCATTATCTAATGCATTATCATCTTGATAGTGACATTTTGTGGTCAAATGACAAATTTCTGTTTGAACAACATGACTTGACCTTGTCAAAAATTATTCTCAATTGTTAAAGAGGTTACTGACCATTAGACAGTCAGCATCTGGCTGGCATAAAGGAGTCAAGTGTAAAAATATTAACTCGTAAAGGGAGATATTATTCGGTCGTTCCAGCCTACCATGCCATTATGTATAGTGTACAGTACAGTGCCAAGTTATCAAAATTTAAATATAAGATGTTTTTCACAAATTACAACGTTTGTTTTGGTGAACGACAATATTTAACAAGCACATCCTCTTGTAGAAACAATACAAGTTAAAACACGGACACAGAGATTCCGAAAGTGCAGAATAAGGGGAAGTGAACACAAAGAACTTCCCTTAAGGGCCAACAGGACTAACACTTCATATCAGAAATTGTTACTATCCCAGAAATCGAAAGAAAAAAAAAAGGAAATTTAAATGTCATGTCTCCATGCAATTTTTTTTTTTAAATTAATTATTTCCCGTAATGTTGACCATAATCAGGAATATAATTACGCATATACTATACAAATGTGCTTTACGTGGGAATGTCAAAACAGAACACAGGACGGCCCGAGGTCCAAACAAACCTAATCCAAAATTTTTGTAATAGGAAACAATAAAACAGTATATGCTAGCTGAGAAAACAAATAGGATATTTAAATTTCAGAGGGGAGAAAAAGGAAATTCAAATAAAATATCATGTTTCCGTGTAATTTCTGGTAAGAAACCTAATCAGATCTTCTGAAAAATGTGCACCACAAGGGAAATTAAAAACAGACCATAACCTATGAAACCTAATCTGATGAATTTTTCTAATTCAAAATCAGAAATTAAAATAACAACAATGACAATATGCATTTTGGTGAAAATGATGAAGATACTAAATCAGGAACCCATTTACCTTCAACTATAACACAAAGCCTAAAATCTTATACCTTGAAATCCAAACTTATCGAGTCTCGCTTTCAAATCCGAAAGAAAAACTCAACAGAAACATAATCAGAACCCAAAATTCCAAAAATGAGGCCATAAGAGAGTGAAATAAGAAACACAAAATAGACAACACCAAAACCTGCATAAGAAGCTTGATGCGGTCGAGCGGGGCGGTGACGGTCTTAGCGGCGGCGCCGGCGATAGCACCGGCGGCGAAGAGCGCGGCGTCTCTGGGGACGAAAGCGAGTATAGCCAGCGGGTGCTTCAGGAGCTGAGCTGGCGCAGGGGCGAGCTCCTGCTCCTTCTGTTCCGGCTTTTCCACCACCGAGAGGGAGGCGAAATTACGGACTCTGCCACCACGAGCACCACCACGTGTCGTGGGCTGAGCGCCATTGAATTTTTGGAAGGAGAGGCGCGTGTTGTTCTTGTTCCAGAGTGGTTCGCGTTCCGTGGAGGGAGAGGAAGGGGCGTTCTTCTTCAGGTCTGGAAGTTTCCGCCAGGAGAGAAGGGATTTCTCTTCCCTCATAATTCTCTGTGAGAGAGAGAGAGAGAGAGAAAGAGGGAAGGGAAAGAGATAAGGGGGAAGGGAGGAAGGGAGGAAGGAGGGAAAGAAAGAAAGAAAGAAAGAAAGAGGTGGTTGCAGAGAGTGAGTGAGAGAAAGGAGTGGAAAATGCACTTTGTACTTTTCTGACCGTGTAGGCGGGTAATGGCTTCATGCGTATATCCCATTAATTTTTCCTTTTCAGCGGTTTTTAAGATAATTTTTTTTCTTTTTTACTTCTTTTCAAATTACCTTGGGCCTCCTGGGCTTTCATTAACACCGATGAAGGCCCATTCTAAATCTCTACATTGTACTATTTATTTATTTATTTACGTTTTCGGTTAAAACATCAAGTATTTTTTTTTTTTAATAAAATGTAGCTTAACTAATGGCATCTACTTATTATAAATTAAAAGAAAATACCTACTACTACCCATTTTTTATTAGGGATTATAAGTTTTCACACCTACCCCCGGTATGACTTGAACCTAAGACCAAAATCCCAAATAATGGGTACTCTTATCACTTGAGCCAATCTACTTCATCATCAAGTATTATGTTAAGTACGACCAAGCATTAATCAAAATTTCAGTTTGCGAACGCTTGCATTGCCGAAGCATTAACCAATTTTTCAGTTCAAGGATGCTCACGTTGACAATGTCAGAATCTTTTGGGGTGAGAAGTACATTACACTTTAGCATACAGTCTAAGTTCCAATTCTTAGAGCATCTTTAATGGGAATGCTATAATACATGCTAATGTTATATTTAATATACTTTTTAGCATTGTTCAAAAAAAAAAAATGTCTACAATAATATGTTATATTTAACGTAACTTTTAGCACGTTTTAAATGTTGTGACAAATATAATAACAATAGCATATGTCAAATTTTAGCATGTGTGTTAATTTACGATATTGCTATTGTAACATGTGTTTAAATTTACAGTGTTGTCATTAGCATATGTTTGAATTTATAATATATACTATCATTATAGCATGGTTAAAATTTATAATATTACTATTATTTTAAAATCTAATATATGTAATATTATTCATATAGTTTATGAGTGTAATGGAGTTTCTATGATTAATGATTGGATGACAAAACAAGAAGATTTCATAATAGAAACAATTTATTTGTAAACAAGATGTACCTTTCAATTTCTTCATTCAATGTCTACATTGCTGCAACACTGAGAAATGTAGATTGTCCACGTACTACCAAAGTAGCCAACTGTTTTTGCTGATCAAAATGTCAAGCAATAGTACTACAAATTAATATAGTTCAAACTCTTACAATCTAAATAAGGGTGAGTTGGTAAAAGACTTTCTTTTGAAATACACTTTTGCAAAAAAGAAAAAACAAAAAGACTTATATTTTTAATATTTTTGCAAAGTAATCTTTATCGACAATGCTCGAATATACTTAATTTCATACTCAACTATGCTGAACACCTTCGACCATAAAAAAAAATTATTTTGTAAAGAGTGTTTTAAAAAAATTATTTTGTAAAGAGTTTTAAAACATATGTATTTTCTCAAATCTTGACTATTTGAAAGCTGTTAATTAAATTTGGAAATAAATACAAACTCGGGAGCACCTCTCTTATTGACTTAAGCTTTGGAAATATTCTTAAGCTCATACATATATATAGGATCATAATCCGTAAGTATTTTTTTTACCTATTTATAAGTTTTTTTTTTTTTTAATCATTTGATCATTATCTAATAGCTATCATAATTTGAATAGTTAGAAAAAATAATAACAAAAATAAATACAGAGTATTTAATATTTTTTCTCTCTCTATCTTTTATCATGAAAAGACGTATTTGACGAATTTTGATTGGGTAAACAATACCGATAAGTAAAAAGAAAAAAAGAAAACCTACTAGGTTAGTACCCACATATATATATGTATATTTACAAATGTAAGCTAATATATAGTTAACGCTTTCCATTAATTGTTCAACAATGCTCTTGAAGATTGGATTTTGTTTTTTTTCCCCTTTAAATTCCAAATTAAGCTCTTGAATCAGACCAGATGAGAAATACTGTCACCTCTAAAATCATATCGAAATATAGTGACCATGTTCCAACGTAAAGCTAATGCAAGGGCGCATAGGTTGATTACTCAAAATAGTAAGACAAGAGACAAAATAATAAAGAGAATAAACTTTCAATCTCTTTCAACAGTACTATATATGCATTTTACATGATCTGGAGTTGCTTAATTACGAAGCTAGGACAAGCAAAAATAGAAAATTAACAAAATCAGGATTGTATAACACTATGCAATTTCCGAGAAGGATCGTTTTCGATTCCTGAAAATTTAAAGATAGGAATTGTATGCGCAAAATTTGGCACGTACATGTAATTAGTGTACACTACGTAACTTGAATAAGACTAGGCATCATATTTTTGAACAATACAGATAAAGGCATAGAGGAGGCTGGCATTTAGACACACTAAATTAGTCTTGATTAATCTTCTTTATTACTAGTGATCATAATATTATAGCAGTGTAATGTTCCATATACCAAGTATATATTACATACATACATACATATATATATAGATATAGAACGCAACAAAAGAAAAAATATTGAATGCAACTAACGCTAGCATTCTTCTCTAGGATATATAGGACCATGTAATTCTTGATATTAAGGGACTTTTTGCTATGGGTTTGTTTGATAGTACAGGGGACATCAATATTATTCTAAGATGTGGTCCCTAATTAAAGTATTCTACTCTTAATTAACCTAAGTTGCGCTTTAATTTAATGTGTCTATGGGTTTTCTTTTGACTTTATTTATAAGAGAACCTTTCTGTTTTAGGCCGACGAACCATAAGTAAACTAAATGGAGGAAGTTAGGTCAGATATTGACAGCACCCTCCTTTTGCTGAGTCGAACCATATCAATAAGGCACGGGCTGCAGAATTCTCGCAGGAACCATATAAGGATTGCTATGTTTTCATCTTATTTTATTTTTCTTTCTAGGTTCATCATTAGACACAAGGGTGGAGGGTGGGCTTATTTGATCCTGGACCTCAAAGAAAGTATGGGCATCAGAAGCAGTCTTCAACGTAAGAAAGGCCCAAAGTATATGTGTCTCTCCTAGTAACTGCAGCTTTTGGATTGTGTAAGTCTTATATCTGTTGATATAAAAAATATGTTATAGTTGCCTTGAAAAAGGCTTGGCCCAGTATGTAAGATAGGCTATAAAATAAATAAATAAAAGGGATATTAGCTGTATTCTGATAGTCTGATTGCCTGACACATGAATTTTACTATAATTTGTTGTATTATAATTAAAATATTAAATTTGATAGTGGAATAGATTTTATCATGGTTTGTTGTATTATTAAAACGTTAAGTTTGATAGCGACAGTTACATGTCAGACAATGAGACTAGAGAGTGAGAAAAATAGTGTATTTAGCACTTCTTTAAAATTGGGAAAAAAAAAAAAAGACATGTAGTCTAATAGTGCCTTCTCAAACTTAGTCCCTTGTAATTGATAGGATTAAATTGTGTCTCCTATCAGCTACAGGTTTTGGGAATTATCATTATTGTTTTAATCTAAGCAGCTAGCAGCAAAAGATAAACAAATAAGTCATAATCTTTCTATATCGTTAAATTGGATCGGATGATATGAATTGGAGAGAGAAAATAGTTTCGATAAATCATCGCTTTTTATTCTGAGTTCTGTATTCCATTAATTAAGATCCATCCTTTTTTAATGCATGCAATTGATATTGCTGTCGTGGCTTGAGCAATATATATATAATTGTTATAGAGCCCCATTGTTGAAAATCATATATATATATATATATATAGGCGCAGTCTGCATTAATCTTCATTTCTATATTATATCTTGTGGAAAACATGAAGTAGCATTGATTGACCCATATTCGCATTTACATTTGTCATAGTTCCTTTTTCTTTAAAAAAAAAAAAAAATCCTCTTTTGTCTATTTTCATTTCTAAGCGATATCATATGATGACATAAAATATTTTAGTCTTAAGGATTTACCTGGATATGCAGATAGAATAAATGTCCTGGTCCTCCTGGATCGACAGACATTCTATTCATTATTTCTTCTTTTTTGGGCGCTCGTCGGCGGTATCCAAATGTGTCTTAAATTATAAAGTTTGGGTGTGAATGAGTTTTGTATAATAGTCAATAGTATATAAGTATACACCCAATTATAATATTTTTCTGAATTATGCGCAAAGTACAGTGACACAAATAATTTTCATTGAATCTTATACTACATTTTTTTTTTCTTTTGAGGGGTGAATCATATACTCTTATGTATTATATGTATGTATACGTTTATTATTTTTACTGCATGAGGACATATAATAATAAAGAATCTAAATCTCTTCTTCTTTCTTTTCAACGAAAAACACAAATATACAAGAAAACATATCTAGCCACGTAATATCAAATAAACAATCAATATATATGAATCTCGTGTATCCATCGGACTTAGAAATGAGAAGAATTATACACATGTAGATATTTGTCTCTTAATTCCTTTTTTCTTTTGTCTATAATTTCCAATTTTTTCTCAAGTTTGTACAACATATATATAAACACACACACATATTTGCAAATTTTAACGAACTTCTGCAGTAATTTTATAGTCATATAATATCTTTTTTTTTATTTTTTATGATATCATATGTAAATATATATTGTAATTATTTTATTGAATAGTTATTTTAGAAAATAATAAACATAGATACTGTACATATATAGATTATATAATAATAATATACAGAAATATATAACATATATATACGTACAAAAAGTATTGGATACTGCAAACCCAAACTAACCACATTTCATTTTATTATTAATATAATATCGTTGCATTTGTTACAAGAGCCAAAGCTGAGCTACATGCATGCTGCATACATGAAAACACTGACACAATAAAGTTTAAAAAACAAAAAAATCTCAGACATATGAATAAAAGCACTCTGAGCGATCATGCAACAATACATATGAAAAATGTGTGTGCGCGCCTATCCTTCATCGAGCTTCACCTTTAAAATTCTTCCTCTTCTCCCATATTTGAAAAGCATGGCGATCATGAACACAAGTACTTATATGGACCAGCAAAACCCTAAAAAGTGCTGCTTTCCGGCAGGCGATCGATCGAACTGATGAGGCGAATCAAAATGAAAGGAAAACAATTTTTCCAAATGCATCCAAAATTTGATCAAGTTCATTGAAGCTTTAATTTATTCCTCACTCAACCAGCAATGTCGACCCCAATAAAAGGCCGATCGAAGCTGCCTATACATCAAAGTTACATGCGTAATTAGCTTTAGTTTCAAGGTAGAATTAAATTAATTTCAGTTAATATATGAAAATAGTTATGGCATAAAGTATATTTAGGAGAGGAGATTTACGTACTTCTTAAGCCGACCCAAAGAGTGTGTCGGTTGCTTTGGGTACTGATCCCAGGTTGATACTGTTTCCATGGTCTATAGAAAAAAAAAAAAAAAAAGTTAAGTAATAATTCGACTACTTGATATGGCATAAATCGAAAAATAATTTGAAGTTTTTTCCCTCTTTTTTTTTTTTTTCTCTCCAATTAGTACTTACGAAGTGGGGTTTTGGATACAAAAAAGCAGGCTCCAATGACAAGGTAGCATAGCAAGAGAACAAACCCTTTCATGTAGTGAGAAGTTCCATCCTATATATAAAGAAAATTAGTAATTAATATATATATATATATATATATGAGGATTGAACTCTTGGTCTGTGCAAAAAGAAATTATTTAGTAAATTATTTAATTAAACAATATAGCTACCTGTAAAGTGAAAGCTGTGGCGATTATGGCCAGAGCAAGAGAGCCAGTTTCAAGGAGATTGAAGTTGAGATCCATCTTAATTCCCATTATCCAGGCAACAACCACGCACAATGGAACCTAAATTTATATGATCATTCATTAAAAAAAATGTTATTAATTAATTGGATCGATCTTTCTTTCTTTTTCTTTTTCTTTTTTTTATTGAAGGAAGGATCTAAATAATTATGTCTAATAAAAAAAAAGTTCTATGATGAACTATAAATTAATTCAACTTAAAACTATTCTTACCACAAACATGGCAATTTGAGTAGCGGAACCCAAAGCAACGCCCAATGTAATATCCTGCATTAAAATAAATTTATAAAACCTCTTCAACTATTGATCAGAAAAAAAAAAAAAAAGAATTATAGGAAAAATTAAATTTCGAAAAAAATTAATTTTATATTCTGACTGACCAGCTTGTTTTTGAAAGCAAATATAATAGCGCCAGCATGTTCAGCTGCATTTCCAACAATTGGGAGCAAGATGATGCTAAGAAAGCTCACTGACAAACCCCAAGAATCCGATGCATCCTATAAATAATAAAAATTAAATAGGAATTTATATGAGTTATTGCCAAAACGAATAATTAGGCTTTAAGATATTATTAATTAAGATCAATAATTAATATATATATCTATATATACCAATATATATATATCATTGTGAAAACGACGTAGTTTTAGTTACCTCGATTGTTTGAACGACATACTCGGACAACAAGGCTATGACCACAGTCATTCCAA
>JXTC01000063.1:727422-787127 GCA_002914845.1 Trema orientale
AATAGAGAGGTGCCGAGAACCAGAAGTAGGTTTGAGAGAATGGAGCCCAATAGAGAGTACTTCACCACCTCTATTTTTCCTTGGGCTAGAGCGAATATGGCTATAATCATCTCCGTTGCATTGCCACATGTCGCGTTTAGAAGGCCTCCCACTGCAAAAATCAACAATAAATTAATTTAAAACTAAATAAAAAGAAATGCTAGCTTGTTGGAAAAAGAAGTAACATATATATATATGTAATATATAAATTATCACGGTTGATCATATTGTATCTATGTAAATCAATTAATGTTTTGTTTTTCCAAGATTAATTAATTAATTGACCGATGATAAGACATTGTTGTCAGTTTTGGATTCGCTTTTTTAATTTGTTAATGACTGGAATAATAATCAGTCCCTTCTTTTCTTTAAGTTGGATTCTAGGATTCTAGGCTTTTCTTTTTGGATGGCTTAATTAATAGTATAATCTGACAAACTATATAGATAGCTAATCACTAATCAAAATGGTCCCGTCCCACATATCGTGTTGATCAAGTGACAGGAGATCAGATAGAGATATCTCAACAAGCCCTATACGAAAAAAACCAAAATTCAGACATTAATTAATAAGCTCAAAATTCCTGTCAGTTTTTGTTTTTTTTCACCAACAATGTATATAATTCCGCCAGTCTGAAAAAATTTCCACATCAATAATTCCGCCAGTCTGAAAAAATTTCTACATCAATAATTCCGCCAGTCTTAAAAAATTTCCGTATCCCTGCCAAATTTTCCTCTCATTTTAAAAAATATTTTTATTTTTATTTTTATTTTAACGCTACCAGTCAAGGTACGTAGCTCGTCTTGCCAAAACCATAAAGAGAGCACTTGACAGTTGACACTTGTATCTTCTTGCTCTTGTAAAACAATACATATGTGCTATAATCAGAGTTTAGTCAAAACTCTAAAATAATAGTTATAGATGAGAACTCAGATGTCTCAAATTTGGATCAACAGGTGATCTTAACCCAATTTTTTTTTTTTTTTTTTTGATGTCCCTTTCGTGACCTAGCCATAAAATATTGAACCACATGGCTCAGTTTATTACCATAGCAAATTGAGGGACAAAAATATTGTAATTCGTCACACGCATGCACTAATGAGTTAGGTTTCAAATAAAAGGATGCGTATGCTCCATTATTGATTTCCGGCCAGGAGAAAATTTAGGGCAAACATAATTATATATTGAGTGATCGGACGAGCGGCCATTATGATCCACAAGAGTGCAGTCACTCATAATTGCATTCAAATATTTTATATATGTATGTGTATTATATTCTCATATACATATTACTTCTTGCTCTTGGGATGTCCGTATAATGAAACTATGACAAATATTCCTACCCAACATTAATTCCACCTGATCGCGAGTAAATACTTGAGAAACATAAATTCGTTTCTTATAATATTAATTTAATTGGAGAGCTGATTGTTTCGAATTGTCAATAATGATCATAGGCGCAAAATTAATTTCCTCGGATCCCATTTGATCCAATTGGAATTTTATTTTTAAAAAAATATATGACAAATAAATTCAACAGGAAAAAAGAATAGTTACCTGTTGGACCTGTGTAATAAGCAATCTGTCTGAATTTCCGAACAAAAGAAAAATCAGTATTGGTTTCATCATATAATATATCCGAATGATCCAAATATAAACAATCGATATATAATACGGAGTTCTGATAAGGCGAGAGTAAAACTTGGCATCTTACTCAGTGAGGAAGCTGACACGTTCAGCTAGTGGAGTAAGTCCAAGCAAGCTCAAGGCGAAAATCCAGGGCTGTATTCGATGAAACCGAAGGGGTTATGTTATTACAAATTAAGAAGATTGATAAATAAAGTTGAAAAAAAAAAAACAAAATGAGAAAAGATTAATCATGACTTCATAGAAGCTGAATAAAACATATTGTGACATTATTTGTGAGACTAAAAAATCATTCTTTTTTTTTTTTCTTATTCCTTATTATCGAAAAGAAGCCGATTATATATTTATAACCGCTATATTTTTAATGTATATCAAGTGAGGCACTGTTACATTAAAAATAAAATAAAATAAAACAAACTCACTCTTCCAAAGCCGAAACACTGAGCGACAATGGCTAGAGGAATGGCAGGAAAGAGTACAGAAAGCTTGGTCCCCAAAATGACCTCTTGGAGGTTCGCCAAGAAGCGGCGAAGGAGGCTACAAGGGACCTTAGAGACGAGTTTAAGGTCGGATTTTTTGCGAAGAGAGGAGGACGACATGTTGTGTGCCGTTCTGCCGTGCCTAATCTCTTTGCTTAAACCCTTGAGGTTGCCGTTTTCCAACAGCCATGGTTCTTGGTTTGAAGCCATTTTCACTAGTACCGAAAATTAATACTCTCAATAAACAAACAAACGAAAAAAAAAAAAAAAAGACTTAGAAGGAAAAAAGAAGAAAAGTTGGTAATAGTACTATTGGATTTTCTAGAATAAGCTAGTAGTGATACTAGTGTATTAGTTCTTATGAGAATGTGAGATGATATAATGTTTAAATAGGGGGTGAGAGATATGCTATATGTGGAGAAATGCAGCTTCCAGGAAGTTTCTTCCAAAAAATAAAAATAAAAATAAAAAATTAAAAGAATTAAAAAAAAAAAACTTTCTGATAACCCAAAAAAAGAAAAAGATAAAAAAAAAATCTACTTATTGAGATTAAAAATCCGAATTTGGTGAATTTTTTATTGTTGGATTACACAATAGGAATGTGTAATCCTCTCTCTAATATATTAAATTTAGGATTTTATCACGGACAGGCTGAGAAATTTTTTTAACTAGAGTGGCTAACAAGTTTGTACTGCTCAATTAATTCATACCCATATCTCTAGTTAGAATCCTGTAAAAAGTGGTCGCAAATTTAGTCCAAACAGCACCTACTTTCATCTCTAATATTGAGGTTAAAAATGTGAATGCCTTAATTCGTTAAAATATAGTAAAAAAAAATGTGACAGCGAGCACAAACAGTGCACTTGGAAATTGGTATAAGTTTTAGTGCTTGCAATTTGTCATTTAATCAAAGCTTGTAATTAACTACAAGAATTGGGCGGGGAACTTGATGGCATATATGGTAAAGAATATTATCCATATTAGATTGTGCTATTGATTCTCATATATTAATAGTTCCGAGCATATTTTATTTATTTTCCCAATTAGTAAATTTATAAGAATGTTATCCCATAGTTGGATAGGTGGCAGATATCTAACAAATTAAATTGACCAACCATATGTACTTCTATAGATATTAGACTCGATCACTCTCATGCTTGTATCTATATAAAATGTATATCATTAGGTAGAGGTGAAGGGAATGTGTTACTAGTTAAGTTGGTAACATCACTTTATGTCAAAATAAAAAAAATGCGAAATCAAATCATGTTTTCCTCAACGTGGAGTGATACTATGGGCAGCAAGAAAGAGAGTATAATTACCTCCTGTACCTGAGCCACCCTTATATTTTCTTTCTCTTTTTTTAATTTTTTATAAAAAAGGTTGACGTAAATTAAAAAGAGCCAATAATTGCCTTGGTTTGGCCAAAGGGTTTTCTTCCTAATTTTTGTAATAAAAACCTTTAAAAAAACGTTGATACTTGTATAGCTAGTTTCTTTATATAACCCACGTGACAGTAAAAAAGAAAAAGAAAAAAACAACAACAACAAGCAAGGTCAAAGATTTTGTAACTAGAAATCTTACAGCACGCAGACTGTAAAGTGGTATATAGTTTATAGAAGATACCACTGTTAAGAGTCAACTGTAATTTAAAATGTTTTGACTGTTAGATATAACAATGATCTGAACACGTTTCTAATATCATTGAAATATAAAAACAAAGAAAATGCATACCTCCAGCCATTGTCCAAAAGAGAGGAAACTAAGCGGAAGCTTTTCTTTACACGTTTCTCACATTTGCTTTCTGTATTTGATGGAATAATTCTATATCAATAAAACAGTGAGAGGACCCAAGTAATTATTTATAGAGGTTCTCTCATCAAGAACCTTTTCGGTTCGTAACCGGTGGACAAACCGTTGTACCACTTAGCCATTCAGTATTTTTCAACCGTTGCACCACTTTGACGAACCGGTGCACCACTTAGCCATTCAGTGGTTTTCAACCGTTGCACCACTTTGTAAACGTTAAAACGTTACATTCTCCCACTTGGTGTAAACATTAACCAAAAAATCTCTTTGAGTAACAAAGTATATGAATCATAGCGTAAAGTCCCCAAAAACGCGAGTACTAACATCTATGTATTACAATGCATTTTGCTTCTCAAATTCTTAATGTGGTAACAAAACTTAATGAATAAACCTTATGTTTATTCTAGGTCCAGAATAAATCGCATTTTCTCAAGTTAAGTGCACATGTAAATGAGAAAATAACTGAATGCATAAGAGTTTCTTTAATAAACTGAATGTATATACAATTATAAAGAGGAAACAAGTCCCATTCTGTCTACATGATTCTTGAATTTAAACGGTGGCATGCCTTTAGTCAAAGGATCAGCAATCATCAACTCAGTGCTAATATGCTCAATGACCACTTTCTTTTCCTTAACATGTTCTCTAATAGCTAAGTACTTAATGTCGATATGTTTACTTCGACTTCCACTTTTATTATTCTTAGCTAAGAACACGGCAGCTGAGTTATCGCAGAAAATTCTTAATGGTCTAGAAATAGAATCCATAACTCTAAGCTCAGAAATGAAACTCTTAAGCCATACACCTTATGTAGTAGCCTCAAAACAGGAGACGAACTCGGCTTCCATAGTAGAAGTAGAAATCAAAGTCTGTTTGACACTTCTCCATGAAACAGCTCCACCGGCCATAATAAAAATGTACCCAGACGTTGATTTGCGAGAATCAACACAGCCAGCAAAGTCTGCGTCCGAATAGCCAACCACATCCAAGTTGTCCGTCTGTCTATATATAAGCATGTAAGTTTTAGTTCCTTGGAGATACCTCATGACTTTCTTTGCAGCTCTCCAGTGGTCCATACCTGGGTTACTTTGATATCGCCCTAACATTCCAACAGCATATGCAATATCAGGTCTTGTACAAACCTGAGCATACATAAGGCTTCCAACTGCAGAAGCATATGGAATATTTTTCATAGATTCCTTCTCTAACTCATTCTTCGGGCATTGGTTTAAATTGAACTTATCTCCTTTCACAATAGGAGCAACACTTGGTGAACAATCCTTCATCTGAAATCTCTCCAAAACTTTGTTGATATAGGTTTCTTGTGATAGTCCTAAGACACCACGAGATCTATCTCTATGAATCTTTATGCCAATGACATAAGATGCCTCACCCATATCTTTCATATCAAAATTTTTAGAGAGGAATTGTTTTACCTCGTGCAGCATACCCTTATCATTAGTTGCAAGTAAAATATCATCCACGTATAAAACAAGAAAACAAATTTTACTCCCACTGACCTTCTGGTATATACATTGATCCATGGGGTTTTCAACAAAACCAAATGATGAAATTACTCCATGGAGTTTGAAATACCATTGACAGGAGGCTTGTTTTAAACCATATATGGATTCCTTAAGCTTGCAAACCAAATGCTCACCTTCACTAGAAGAGAAACCTTCAGGTTATTTCATGTACACCTCCTCTTCTAGATCACCGTTAAGAAATGTTGTTTTCACATCCATTTGTTGCAACTCAAGGTCGAAATGTGCAACCAACGCTAAAATTATACGAAGACAATCTTTCTTAGATACAGGAGAAAAAGTCTCTGTGTAATCGATTCCTTCCTTTTGTGTGAATCCCTTAGCAACAAGTCTTGCTTTATATCTTTCAATGTTGCCTAATGAGTCCCTTTTAGTCTTAAAGACCCATTTACAGCCAATGGCCTTCGCCCCATTAGGCAACTCTACAAGATCCCAGACTTCGTTGCTCTTCATGGAATTCATTTCATCTTTCATGGCATCATGCCATAAAATAGATTCTTGGTAACTCATGGCTTGTGAAAATATTTCAGGATCATTTTCGGCTCTAATATCAGACTCTTGTAGATATACTATGTAATCACTAGGAATTGCCGATCTTCTTTTACGAGTAGATCTCTTTAAAGTTGGGACACTTTCTCCCTGAGGAGCTTGTGATTCAACTATTTCTTCATGATCTTGAGGTAAGTCCTGAACTAGTTGATCTACTGGAAGATTTTCAGCAAGTTGTGGATTTTCAGCGATTGGTTGTTCAATACCAACTTGAACTTGTGGTGTGCTATGAACTATCATCAATCTTTCTGATGATGTGGAAGGTTGAGTTTCTGTATGATCATGAGCAGGAATTAAATCCCTGAACCGATCCCTCCCACTGATCATGTCATTTTCAAGAAACTTTGCGTTTCTTGATTCCACTATCCTAGTAGAGTGAGATGGACAGTAAAACTTATAACCCTTAGACGTTTCAGCGTAGCCAATGAAAAAGCCACTAATTGTCCTTGGGTCCAACTTCTTTTCATGTGGGTTATATATCCTCACTTCAGACGGACAACCCCAAACACGCATATGTCGCAAATTCGGTTTCTAACCTTTCCACAATTCAAAAGGTGTCTTAGGGACAGCCTTAGTTGGAACACGGTTTAATATATATGTAGCCGTCTTTAGTGCTTCAGTCCACAAAAATTTAGGAAGATTGGAATTGCTAAGCATACTTCGCACCATGTCTATGGGTGTTCGGTTTCTTCTTTCGGCTACACTATTCTGATCTGGAGAACCAGGTAAAGTGTGCTGGGCTACAATCTCATGTTCTTGAAGAAACTTAGCAAAAGGACCTGGTGCCTGTCCGTTTTCAGTGTATCTACCATAATATTCACCACCTCTATCTGACCTCACTATTTTAATTTGTTTCTTGCATTGGTTCTCAACTTCAGCCTTAAAGACTTTGAAGGCATCCAATGCTTCATGCTTGTTATGAAGCAAGTACACATACATGTATCGTGAGTAGTCATCAATAAAAGTGATGAAATATTTCTGACCAGGCATATCTGTGTCTGGACAACAGATATCCGTATGTATGATTTCTAATATGTTCGAACTCCTATTGGCATTCTTCTTAGATTTGTTTGTTTGCTTATCCTTAATGCAATCCACACAAATCTCAAAATCAGTATAATCTAGAGTACTAAGTACTCCGTCATTTACTAATCGCTTAATCCTATCTATGGAGATATGACCTAATCTCCGATGCCATAATATAGAAGAGTCCTCATTAATATTACACCTCTTAGTAATAGTATGAACATTCAAAGAACTATTAGTGGCTTCATTTTGTAAATAAATACGATATAGACCATCAGATAAAATTCCACTTCCAATAAAATTTGATTTATTAAATAAACTAAATTTATTGTCTTTAAAAGTAAAAGAAAAACCCAATGGAATAAGTCTAGAAACAGAAATTAAGTTTCGTGAGAAACTTGGTACATAAAAAGTTTTTTTTTTTTTTTAAAAACTAAGACAAAGCCACTATTTAAAATAAGGGTGCATGTTCCAATTGCCTCCACATGTGAGCCCATCTTGTTACCTGATAAGATGCTTGACTTACTTCCCACTGGTTTTCTTAGGTTTTGCATACCCTGTAAAGAGTTTGCAATATGGATTGTAGAACTAGAATCAATCCACCAAGTGTTAATATTAACATTAGCCATATTAGATTCATAACAAACAAATGAAGATAGATTACCTTTCTTCTCAAGCCACTTCTTAAATTTTGTACAATCTTTCTTCATGTGCCCCTTCTTTTTGCAGAAGAAACACTTGTTTTCCTTCTTAATATCAGCTTGAGGTGGTATTTTACCTTTCCCCTTCTGATTGGTTTTAGAAGTGGAAGCCTGAGATTTGTCGGTTTTTTCAGCTTTGTTCTTCCCGCGGATTGTAGCCAACATTGCACTTTCACCCAATTCCATAACAAGCCTCTCCTCTTCTTGAACACACATGGTCATTAATTCATTTATAGACCATTTATCTTTATGTGTATTATAAGAGATCTTAAAAGGCCCGTACTGTTGAGGAAGAGTGTTCAGAATAAAGTGCACCAGGAAGGACTCTGATATATATCTACCTCCAATTTCTTCAATTGAGCCGCAATGTCTCGCATTTGCATGATATGATCATGCACACCCTTAACGGTTGTGAGACGGAGAGAAGAAAATTTTATAATTAGGGTGCTTGCCAAAGCTTTTTCTGAAGTGACGAACTGTTCGTCAATTGCTTTCAGCAAGTCTCGGACTTTGTCATACTGTTCGACAGAACCCCTAATACTAGCAGTTTTTTTGGTCTTTATGAACATTATGCTGAGCCGATTGGATCTCTCCCATTGCTCATATAGCGCAACTTCACCAGGAGTGCTATTGTCAGTTACTGCAGGTGGTTCTTCTTTCCTTATAGCATAATCTATGTCCATCCATCCCAAATGAAGGAGAATCCTTTCTTTCCATACCTTATAGTTGTCACCCCTAAGTTCTGGAATTTCTAGATGCATATCAGTGTAACTAGCAGGTTGAGATACTGTTAAAAAATTTCAGAAGACTTATATTAGAGTTTGAGGCCTACAAAACTTAATTGCATGTGTTACCAATGTAATACATGCATTAAACTATATCTAATAAAAATTACCTGTGGGCTAAATTTTTATAGATTATCTTTTCTTTATGATAGAAATGTCAAATTATTTACTTAATGGGTACTTTCTAAATAATTTGATATTCTATCCTCAATGACAAAACTACCAAATTATGTATTAATTCATAATTCCTGTGGGTAAATTATGAAAATAATATGGTATTTTATCCTAGTTAATTATATAAATATAATAAAATTTCCTGTGGGATAAACTTTATTATATTAAGTATAATTAATTACAATTTTATGTCGTATTCTTCATGTGATCTTAAACTTAATATATAATTTTTAATTAATTAAAAATGCTGTGGCTACTCTTTAATTAACTAAAATTATATTGATCACTAGACATTTATTTTTATTGTGTTCCAGGCTCTACTTAATGCCTAAGAACAATTATACAGCATCGTGATAGGCATTTACCAAGAATACTCCCAGGATATTGGTCGGGCATTGCCTCATTAAAAACCAATTCCTAGACAGAGTAGCGTTCCCAGGGAAACTAGTGGCACTATGGCTTATTCAGAACTAGTTTGTGTGGAACTTCCTTAGCTCATGCTTTCTCATGTCAACCACATAATTGTTTATGAATTATTCATAACCTAATTGTTCATCTAAATAATTATCTAAATTTATTTAGTGAACATTTTACAAGTCTTCATGTGCTAAAAATAGGCACTTTATTAAAGTTTTATGTATAAAATCAAGTTTTATGAGAATAAACCTAAATTCTACAAATTCTAACAATATCTAAACTAAAGGATATGTTAAAATTTGTAAAACAAAATTTCCATAAACATAAATTGCATAATTAAAACATAATATTATGCACTAATATGATTTTATACATAAAATAATACAATTCCATAAGCATGAAAAATACTTGCATATTTAAATGAATAACTCAATTTAAGCAACATGATAAAAAAATTCTCAACAAATAATTATTTATGTGCTAAATAACTTAAACAAATATTGCATGCATATAACAAAATTATACACACATATTCATAAATTTAGGCACATAAAAATAATATTCTAAATGAATTTTTATAAATATGCCAATATCATAAAAATTTCATTAATGAAATTAAGTTTCACAAAATAATATTCATTAAATACTAAAAATAAGAATATTATTATTAAGCACCAAACATTAATGAAATTTACACAAAGTATTGAAATTATGGCAAATTTTCACAAAAAACCGAATATTAAAATTCTGGAAAAAACCCTTTAACGTTTAAAATCATAGAATTGTTAGAAAATCAATTACCTAATGATTTCTAATCTCATTTTTTTTCATCATAAAATTCCCAAAAGAAAATTACAAAACAAAACTTATTTTCTGGCATTTTTGCAGAAAATGAAAAAACACAAGGCAGAGGTATTTAACCTTGCTCTGATACCAAATGTTAGAAATAACAATGATCTTAACACGTTTCTAATATCATTGAAATATAAATCAAAGAAAATGCATACCTCCAGCCATTGCCCAAAAGAGAGGAAACTAAGCGGAAGCTTTTCTTTACACGTTTCTCACACTTGCTTTCTGTATTTGATGGAATAATTCTATATCAATAAAGCAGTGAGAGGACCCAAGTAANTATTTTCGGGCATTTTTGCAGAAAATGAAAAAACACAAGGCAGAGGTATTTAACCTTACTCTGATACTAAATGTTAGCATAAACAATGATCTGAACACGTTTCTAATATCATTGAAATATAAAAACAAAGAAAATGCATACCTCCAGCCATTGCCTAAAAACAGAGGAAACTAAGCGAAAGCTTTTCTTTACACATTTCTCACACTTGCTTTCTGTATTTGATGGAATAATTCTATATATTAATAAAGCAGTGAGAAGACCCAAGTAACTATTTATAGAGGTTCTCCTATCAAGAACCTTTTCGGTTCGTAACCGGTGGACGAACCGTTGCACCACTTAGCCATTCAATGTTTTTCAACCGTTGCACCACTTTGACGAACCGGTGCACCACTTAGCCATTCAGTGATTTTCAACCGTTGCACTACTTTGACGAACCGGTACACCACTTAGCCATTCAGTGGTTTTCAACCGTTGCACCACTTTGTAAACGTTAAAACGTTACAAAAACTACTCATGGCATAAACCGAAACTGCTTGCGCCATTGCTTTTAACAAAACTTCATTACCGCCAATAGAGAAGTTTGTGGCTTTCCACCCTTATACTTTCTACCAACCCTTATCCCGAATATCTCCAAAAACCTCTCTTTTATTCCAGCTTATAATTGAATGCAATCTCCGATATTTTTCGTGACATAACACAACCTTAATGTTAAAAATAGTCTTGATCTCCTTCATTATTCCCTAATCAGAACTAGGACTGAAAGATATGGTAGACTTATTAACCGACTGCCCTGAAGCCTCCTTATAAGCTCGAAATTAACACACATATATAATCACCACCATCATCTCCTTTATATTTATATTTTGTAACCTTTTTTATCACCCTCACCTTTATCCCTTCATGTCTCTCACAAGTCGATTACTTTTCCCATTATTCTCTCACTATTTTCATCTAATTCTTATTTGTATGTATTTCACTTAAACTTGGCCACCAAATTTCCACACACGTGTGCACACCTTCACATATACATATATATTTACTGCATCTTTTTATTATCATTATTAAAAGAGCAAGATCGCCTGTCCTTAAAATCCTATCTATTTCTCTGTCCGACAAATAGAATAGTGACATATTATTAAAATTATTTCAGATCACGTGATCTTTTATCTCTTCTTAAATGGCAAGTAGCTACCATGTGAATATATGATTATATTTAATATTTTTAATGTTTGAAAAGAAAAAGGAAAAACAAAAAAAAAACAAAAAGTCAAGTCAAGTGAACTTGTACATGTCTGCCCCTTCTTCTTCCTCTTGCCTCTTGGTTTTGGACTCCTGGTTCTTTTTCTTTTCTTTTTTTTCTCGCTCAGATGGACTCTTGGTTCTTAGTCATTTAGTCTATCCTTTCAAGTTCTTAGGCACACTGATTTAGAAATTTGTAGAAATTTATAACATAAATATATAAATATATGTGTATATACTATAAAAGGCTAATATTGATGCAGTAGTACTTTAGAAAGTGTTAAATTGTTAATAATAATGGTTATAAAAAATGAAACTTTATTGATCCTTTCTAATAGAGCCAATCAAAACAAGACTGATTGCTAATATTTCTCTATATCATTAATTACCGATGCCACTAGTAATGGAGGAGAACAAATAGCCAATAATCGTCGATTGCTTCTTCTTTTGCTCCTAAATGAATTTGATCCTTTTTGGAGACTAGAAATTTGGAAAGAAGAGGCAAAAACCCATAGATGGTGTGGAAGGGACTTGCATTGGCACTGTCTAGATGCATGTGCGGCGATGATAGCTTTTTTAGCACTCACTCTGATTTCGGTGCTAGAGAAGCGACACGAGAGCGAAGATTTACTCTTTTTTTTGGTTTTATAAATATTATTGTCTTAATATTTTTAGGCCACGTTTGGAATGCAGGATAAGAATGAGATTGGATTGGATTAAATTAATCCCATGTTTGGTGCATGCATATGAGATGGATTGGATTGGATTAAAATAATCCACTCCAAAAATAATCCCCTTAGAAGGGGATAATCTTATCCTCTTGAGAATTTGGGATTGGGAGGGATTATGAATTTGATTAAAAAAATAGAATGTTTTTGAAGTAGTAATAAATGATATTTTCGAAATTAACTTTTAAAAGTGGTAAAACCAGAAATAGTATTTTTCAAAATATTTTTTATAAATGGTATTTTTGCAAATAATTTTACAAAAAAAGTCATTTTCCAAACATAAGTTTTAAAAGTGGTACTTTTCAAAATATTTTTTTAAAAGTGGTATTTTTCAAAATATTTTTTTTGAAGATGATATTTTTGTAAATAAGTTTTTAAAAATGATATTTTTACAAAATTGATTTCTAAAAATGATATTTTTCTAAATTAATTTTCAAAAGTAGTATTTTTCTAAATAATCAAACCTCAAAATTTGTAATTTACCTAAAACTATGAAACACACCTATCCTAACAAAAAGTAGCACACCAAACATGGGATAGGATTGGACTATAATTCCATCTTATCTTATCCTATCCAATCCAATCCAATCCTTTAAAATAGTCCAATCCTATCCTATCCTATCCTGCATACCAAACGAAGTCTTAAAGTATTGATGGATCGAATGGAACTCTTTTTGTTAGAAGAGAGGAATTAGTAGAATACCTGAATCATGTGCATTTTAATAACTTGCTAGCTTTATATTGACCGGACATAGAAGCTTGACAGAGGATCCAGATCCCATTATTATATTATTAGTTTTATTATTATCTCATCTACATCATATTCATAAATTTGGTCTCCAAGTTTTATTTCCATACGTGCATATATCTATACATTTATATATCATACATCATCTTTATTATTGTTAGTAGTACTACATATTGCATATTATGGTGATCTTCGAGCATCGAGCAACTCTTCACAATTTCATGCTTGACTTGTGGCACAAGTTCGAGGTATTATTCTCTCTACTGTTATATATTATATAATTATATTTATATATATATATCATATATTTCTGTAACTCGGTAAGTAATTCGTATTACTGCTCTAAGTGCAATTAGTTACTCTGCTCCCCTTTCCCTAGAAAGAAATCTGTATTGTTGCTCTAAGTTCTATCATTTACTTTACTCCTCTTTTAATTATTGTGTGCATTTGTTTAGTGATCTGTGTTATTTTCCCTCGCAACTGATCACATCGCTTTCTTTAAATTCCAGTACTTTAAATTTAGCAATTTATTTATTAATATTGTCTCTTTCCAATGATATAGCTAGTCTTACCATCTTATAATTCTAACCCTCTAATCTAACTCGAATTGGCACTATAGTCGATAAATCAGCCTACGACAGTTGCTCACTCTTTATTTTTCTGCACTTTATTATTTTGTTTATTATATTATTGTAATAAGTAAGTCATTCCTGCAACTGCCTATCACGTTAAGGCACGTAAGATGAGTCATTTTCTATTTCGACAGTCTATTTCTTTTGACACGTATGAAGTATTGTGATGTATAGCCCTTATTTTAATGTACATTAAGTAAGTTATCTTTGCGACCGCTTATCATGTTTCGACACTTGCAAGTATTGCGATGATCCTTTTTCTTGTACATTCTAATAACCTAGTCTAATTATTACCGATCTTATCTTGTTTAATTACAGGTCTTGCTTGTAAAAATCCAGATTTTTCAAGGGTAATTTGGACATTTTACCAAATTTTCGGATTAAATATTAAAGGGATTAATTTGCAAAAGTTTTGTGCTGAGGAACTAAATTAAAAATTAATGGGGGACTGTTTTGCAAAAGATTTGAAAATTAGGGACTTATGTGCAATTTTTGAAAATTGCACTGCCCCATACAAGCAGGGCCACGTGCCCCTGTCCCCAGCTCACACCCCCTCTCTCTTTTCTCTCTCCTCCTCACCCGATTCTCTCTCCCTGCTCACTCTTTTTCTCGTTTTCACTCACTCAGCCGAAGGGGAAGAGGAGCCGCCTCCCGCCGTCGTCCGCCCGAGCCGACCGCCAGCGATTCGTCCCCAGGCCACCGCGAGTCGATGCCGGCCAGTTGCAGAGCCGCAGGAGCAGCCGCCGTCACCGGAGGAGAGAAAAGAGCTATTTCGGATTTTTGACCGCCGGCGAAGATTCGGGCGTCCATTCGACCTTAAACTGGTCCCGTTGGATTCGTATCGTCGCAAGCATCATCAAGGTATATATATCTCAATCCCATATTGTCCAGATCAAAAGATGCTATTTTTGGGTATTTTGAGTTTAAGCTTGACTTTTTTTAATCTGGCCGTTGGATTATGTCTTCGACCTCATTTTTCGAATGTACTCGGAAAATGGGAAAGTTTGATATATATATATTGTGTTGTTTGGTAATCGGCACGAAAATTGAGATTGGATGGTCAAGATTTTGCCTCGTTTTGCCTGCCTATTATGCATGTTTTACTGAAAAGCCAGAGTACAGTAGTTTTTACACTTCAGTTCTGTATTGCACGTGTCATAGGACCATACATGAGCACCGTGTTAGCATTGTGGGTTTACAGTATGGCGCTGCTTGTCCCACCGTCGGTGCAGAGTCCGTAAACCCGCGCGGGGTTTGTTCTTCTGATTTCCTCCCTATTTGGCAAGCATAGGCAATTCGGTTGCCCCTCCAGGTTTGGTAGGCAACACACAGGTATCTCCTCCGGGTATGGGCTTAGGTGTCAAGCAGGCTGTTAGGCACATTTAGTATCATCATCCTGGTTTTCCACAGATGAGAGGATGTGAGCTCATGGGTATGGGTTGATTTGTGTCATGTGCGTATGGATTGATGGTTTTGATTACATTGTTTTATATATATGGGTTTCCGGTTTAGATTATATATATATATGTGTGAGTATATTTTGAATTTGAACTAACCATACAGGAGTTTTCCATCACTAAACTGTTTTTCTTCGAGATAACTGTTTTCCTACTGGGCATTGTATGCTCACCTCTCTTCCTCTCTTTCTCAAGTGGTGTCCAGTGCGATCTTGGTAATCAAGAGGAGTAAGAGGCCATCTTGACTGTAGTTCATTTCTTAGTAATGCTAGAAGTCTACTGTAGTGGTGTTTAGATTGTTTGGGGTCTTGTATTAGCATTGAACCAAGATTACTACTTTCTATTTTGTCTGTGAACTTATGTATACCATTCTGGGATTTGACTTTTGTTGTGGATGATGATGATGCTTGGACTTCTATTTGATTTTATGTTTTTTAATTATTATTCGGTCTATGTTTAATGGCGTATACGAACTGTGGGAGAGATTCACGGGGTGAAATTCTAAATATTTTATTATAATGGACTGTTTACAAAACTAAAACTTTTTAGACATTTTTCAAATAAATCAAGGAATCTCCCATCTTTGTGAAATTCCCCTTCTGCCACTGGCCCGAGTTTTTGGTCGTTGCAGAAATTATGGTATCAGAGCTTTGTGTTTAACAGCTCGGATATATCACCATTAAACTAGATTGAAGTTGTTTTTATAACAAGCATGCATCATTATCTAATTAACAGTTTGGCATATTATTTCAAACTTTTAGGATGCCTCCTAGAAGAGTTCCGAGGCATCAGCCAGATGCAGTAGGCATTCGCCCAGATGAGCAATCCAGACTATCAGCCTCCAGCTCCGAGGGCACATCAGTTGGATCAGTCAGATTACCTTCAGCAGTTTATACGCCTCTAGCCAGGGCAGTTCAACGGTAGACCAGATCCTCTCGCAGCAATTGCTTAGTTGCATGAGATATAGAGGCATTTTCGGTCCCTTGGTACTCTGATGGAGTTTTGGGCAATCTTTGCTGTAACCCATCTGATGGGGAGTGCCATTCGCTGCTAGGAGACTGGAGCGGATGCAGAATGTTGTGGGTCTGACTTGGGAAGGCTTTGAGCGGATTTTCAAGGCCCAGTATGCCAATGAGGACCAACAGGATGAGATTATGAATCGGTTTGAGACTTTAGTCCAATGTAACAGAACGGTGAATGAGTACCTGATTGAGTTCACTGAGTTGGCAAGTATTGCCCTTGACCCAGGTACGAGTGAGAAGTCACGAGTTGCTAAGTTCAGGAGTCATCTGAATCGGAACATTTTCAACAGGATTGGCACTCAGACTTTCCAGACTCTCCCTGAGATTGCAGTGGCTGCCCAGCGGGCAGAAGCCATCGAAGAGGGATTTGATTCCAGGAGGAACCAGCAGAGAGGTAATAACAGGAAAGCCACCAGAAGGAACCATAGGCAGTGGTCAGCCCAGGGCACTCCGAACACTGAGAGCTCGAACAGAAATGGTTCTTCAGGGGGTGGCAGAGGTAGTCCTTATGGAGGTTGTTTTGTGTGTGGCCAACAAGGTCACCGGAAGAAGGAGTGTCCTACCCGTCTGCAGAAATCTCCTCTTTCTCAAGGAGGACCGCTGAGGAGCCAGTCAGGTTCTGCTCCTTATCAGAACACTCAGGCAAGGTCGCAGCAGTCACAGGGTGCTTCGTAGACTTTTACTTCCCCTCAGCCTTATCAGCATCAATACTGCCCTCAGGGTTATACTCAGAACTTTCAGACTCCTCAGTCCTCAGGGAGTCAGAGTGGGCGTGATTATAGCAGTAGTGATCCAGGATCCAGCAGCAGTCATCCTAGTCAGGGGAGAGGCAACAAGAGGAAAGGGAAGGTGACTGGCCAAGCCTATACTTTTACTGGAGCTGACGACACTCAGGATCGCACCGGCCGAGGTGTTGTTGACAGTATGATCCTTATTTCACACTCTTGGGTACATGTTTTGTTTGATACTGGTGCATCCCATTCATTCATATCCTTGTTGTTTGCTCAACTATTGGGGTTAGAATTTTCTGATTTGGATCATGTATTGACATTGGGTACACCTATGAGAGGAGTAGCTGATGTGTATAGTATGTGTAAGTCTTGTCAGATTGTGGTTGGTGATAGAAAGTTGCTTGCTGATTTGATTGTGTTACCGATGAGGCAGTATCACGTCATACTTGGTATGGATTGGTTGTCGAAATATCGAGCCGTTGTGGATTGTCATACGAAGCGGGTGACTCTTTTTCCTAGTGATGGATATCCCATTGTCTGTCAAGCTAGAATGAGTCCGTCGAAGCCTAGTCCTGTTCTGAAAGCGTGCTTGGGTAGAAGGAAGAAACTCGAGTGTTATGGGAACTTGTTTGCCATTGATGGCGAGGTGAGGACAGACGATCAAGACCCATGGATTCCGGTAATGTGTGAGTATTCAGAGGTGTTTCATGAAGACTTACCAGGATTACCACCTGATAGGGAGATCGAGTTCTATATTAAACTAGTTCCTAGAGCTCAGCCAGTTTCTATTCCAGCCTATCGTGTGGCGCCTGCTGAGATGGAAGAATTAAGAGAACAGTTGGATGATCTGCTTTCCAAAGGCTTCATTCGCAGTAGCACTTCTCCTTGGGGTGCTCCTGTTTTGTTTGCGAAGAAAGCTGATGGTTCGTTGAGACTTTGCGTGGACTACAGGAAGTTGAACCAGTTGACAGTGAAGAACAAGTATCTCTTGCCAAGGATAGATGAGTTGTTTGATCAACTTGGTGATTCAAGGTTTTTCTCCAAGATCGATTTGAGATCTAGTTATCATCAGTTGAAGATAAGAGAGGATGATATACCTAAGACAGCATTCAGAACCCAATATAGTCACTTTGAGTTTCTGGTGATGCCATTTGGTTTAACGAATGCCCCTGCAGCCTTTATGGATCTCATGAATCGGCTTTTCAGGCCATTTTTGGATCGTTTTGTGGTTGTATTCATCGACGACATTCTGGTGTATTCTAAGACTCGAGAAGAGCATGCTGAACATCTGGGGATAGTACTCAAGACCTTGAGAGATCATCAGTTGTATGCTAAGGAATTAAAGTGTCACTTTTGGATATCAAAAGTGAAGTTCTTAGGTCATGTGATTTCTCATAGGGGTATTTCAGTCGATCCCGTTAAGATAGAAGCTGTTCTGGAGTGGGAAAGACCGAGAAATATGACGGAGGTACGTAGTTTCCTCGGTTTAGCAGGCTACTACCATCGTTTTATGCAAGATTTCTCGAGAATTGCATTGCCTTTGACCAAGTTGACCAGGAAGGACGTCAAGTTTGTTTGGGATCACGAAAGTGAAGAAGCTTTTATCAGATTGAGCAGAGCTTAACCGCCGCACTTGTTCTTACTGTTCCTGACAGTAACGAGCCTTACGTGGTGTATACTGATGCTTCGAAAACGGGTTTGGGATGTATCTTGATGTAGAATGGTCGAGTTATGGCTTATGCTTCTCATCAGTTGAAGCCACATGAGAGGAACTATCCCATCCATGTTCTGGAACTTGCAGCAGTGATCTTTGCATTGAAGATTTAGAGATGTTACTTGTATGGTGTGAAGTTCGACATATTCTCCGATCATAAGAGTTTGAAGTATCTCTTTATCCAGAAGAATTTGAACTTGAGACAATGGAGATAGGTTGAGTATATGGAGGATTATAACTTCGACCTATAGTATCATCCTGGTAAGGCCAACGTTGTACCTGATGCACTGAGTAGGAAGCCTCGTGGTGTACTAGCCACACTGGTGTTCGAAGATTGGAAGAACTCAATTGCGATTGGTGACTACAACTTGCAATATTTCGAGAATAAAGGTGTTGCTTGCCTAAGCAACATTGTGATTTCACCATCTCTTCTCCAGACTGTCCAGCAGAGTCAGTGGCAAGACAGGGAGTTGAGGACAACCTGGAACTGACTTCAGAATAGTGAACAGTTAGATGGTTAGAGCACTAACAGAGAAGGGTTCTTTCTTTTCAATGGGAAGTTGGATGTAGCTAATGACCCTAATCTTCGAGAGATCATTCTAACTGAGGCTCACAAATCAAGGTTCGCAGTACATCCGGGTAGTGCTAAGATGTACCGGGACTTGAAGCGGCAATATTGGTGGAAAGATATGAAGAAGGATGTGGCTACTTTTGTGGCTAAGTGTTTGACTCGTCAGCAAGTCAAGGCTGAACACTAGAGACCAGCTGGATTAATTCAGTCGTTACCCATTCTGGAGTGGAAGTGGGACAAGATCACGATGGACTTCGTGACCAGCTTGCCGAAGACCTGAAGGAAGAACAATGCAATTTGGGTGATAGTCGATCAGTTGACGAAGAGTGTTCACTTTATACTGATCTAGATTGACTATTCTCTCACTAAACTCAGTAAACTATATGTGGAGAACATCTACACTTGTATGGTGTACCTTCAAGCATAGTTTCTGACAGAGACCCAAAGTTTACTTCTAAGTTTTGGAGAGCCTTGCAGAAAGTACTTGGTACACAGTTGGATATCAGTACAGCTCACCGTCCTGAGACAGATGGTCAGTCTGAAAAGACCATTCAGATTCTTGAAGACATGCTACGTTGTTGCATACTGGACTTTGGTGGGAACTGGGATGACCGTCTTCCTTTAGTGGAATTTGCTTACAATAACAGTTACCAGACCAGTGTGGGTATGCTCCATACGAAGTGCTGTATGGGAGGCCGTGTAGATCTCCTTTGTGTTGGACAGAACTAGAAGAGCATGTTACTCTTAGAACTGAACTGATTGAGGAGACTACTGAGAAGATCAAGGATATCCAAGAGAGACTCAAGGAGGTTCAGAGTCGCCAGAAGAGTTATGCTGACCCTAAGAGGTATGAGGTGGAGTTCGATACTGGTGATTCCGTATTCTTGAAAGTGACTCCAAGGCGTGGTGTTGCAAGGTTTGGAGTGAAGAGTAAGCTTGCTCCAAGGTATATTGATCCCTTTGAGATCACCAAGAGAATTGGATCAGTGGCGTATCACTTGAATCTACCTGCACAGTTGGGTCACGTGCATAATGTGTTTTACGTGTCGATGTTGAAGAAGTACACACCGGACCCATCTCATGTTATTCAGTACGTGCATGTACCGATCCAAGAAGATGTGTCCTATGAAGAGCAGCCTGTTCACTTATTGGCTAGAGAATTGAAAGTGCTTCGTAACAGAGAAATTCCACTTGTCAAGGTACTTTGGGAACATCATAAAGAAGACGAGGCTACTTGGAAACTCGAGACAGAGATGTACGAGAAGTACCCTCATTTGTTTAACTTTCGGTTAAAAGTAGTGTTGTGATGTAAACCTTGACTTGTGTTCTGAATTTCGGGACAAAATTCCTATAATGAGAGGAGAATGTAAAAATCCAGATTTTTCAAGGGTAATTTGGACATTTTAGATCTTTTCATTTAAAAGAAAAAACGACGTTATTGAGAGAAATCTAGCTAGAACTTAGTTTAGTTTTCATTTTACATAGATAACCTCTGCAGACAGTGATGAAGTACGGCAATTATATTTAATAGAAACGTACCAGATGGTAAAGGAAAAACTGAATATTGTGCAACCGGTTGTCATATAGAAGTTAATTATCTATTACATCCGTATATGTATATATATACAATTTCTTTCAGGCGCAATATGTAATATATGTATATATATACGTTAGGTCTTGTTTTATTTGGCTCACCCTTTAGCACAGAGAGGCATATGCGTATATAGATACATGCACATATGCTAACCCTTTTCCATAATACATAGTCCGAAGATTCAATTAATGGGATCTTTATCGGACAAATAATGTCATGAGTGGAGTGAAGACGACAAGACTTGAATTAATTATCCCAAAGTTAAGATCACGGAATATTTTGAACATGGAAGCAATATATGGCATGGCATGGCTTAACTTGATACGATACGAGTTTTTCGGCACTACAACAAGTTGCGATCTCTAGCTTTAATTATTACCATCTTTTTCCACCTCTTTTCGTGGGAAGTTATAGTGGAAGACTTTGTTACTGCCACTATAGCCAGACCGAAACCTGACAAGTCGAAATTATGAAAAATCTAAAGAATACTGATCATTAATTAGGTCAAGACACACGGATAGACCTAAATTGTCTATTAGTACTACAGTTGAATTTGATTATGTGTATCTATCGTATATGAGTAGTGTTATATAGAGCACGTACTGATGCCTCTATTGCATTATGAGCTCCGTATTTATACATGATAGCCACAGTGGTAGAGGTAGATCGACCAAGCCCTTGCTTCTTATTCGTAATTATACATCATCCGCATGCAGAATCAATTTTACTGCGAAGTCAACGTAGATATGATCTCTAGCCACTAAACTGGCCACGCCTGCATAAATGAGTGTCAGCACAGCAAATAGAAATATGTACACACCCAGCTGGTTGGTTTGGTTATTACATCATGACATGTACTTATAATTAGGAAAATCTAGACTAATGATGACAATATAATACAAACTTTTTTTTGAGGAAAAAATATACAGTTATTTAATATGGATTCAATTGCTTATACAGTTGTACTTCTTAATTATTTGCCACCGACATGGCATGGTGTGGGCTGGTGCTTTAGCCATTCGCCGTTCATTCGTTTGCCCAATTAATAAAGAGGGTTTATGGGTGTTGTCGGATAAAATATATGCCCAATTGAAATTAACTGACCTAGCTAGCTACGGTTGATTTTGATTATGTGTATCTGTCCTTGCATTAGACTTTACTTCGAAGGCTGTGAGGTTTTAGTAATCTGCCGTGGTTATGCGTTGGGTGACTTTAACGAAATTCCTAGTTATAAGGAGAAAAAAGGTGGATCTTTTAGAAGCTACAGTGCAATTTCTCAGTTTCGTGAAGCTATAGATGAATGTGACTTAGTTATCATGGGTTTTGTTAGGGAATGCTACCCTTGGAATAACAGATAAGAAGGGGACAGATTTATCCAAGAGCATCTTGATCGTTTCTTTTGTTTTTTCCAAATGGAGGATTAGATTTTTCTAGCGCAATTGTGGAACATCTTGAGTTCAAGGAATCAGATCATAGGCCTCTATGGGTTAATATTGTATAAGTAGGGGCGGGAACAAAAAGGAATAAAACGAAGTTTACCTCTCGGTTTTCGTTTTGAAGAAAATTGGACATATTAAGAAGATTGTAACGAGGTTATTAAGAAGGAAAGGCTTAATTGAGGAATGACAACGCTATTAAATGGGTGACGGGGTGTATTGATGGTTGCACAAATCAGTTGGTGACATGGAGTAAAGGACAGATTTAGTAAAAAGTTCCAAACGTTCCATGAGCTACAAATAGGAAAACGAATCTCTTTTGAGAAGGGCCCCAGTACGTAGTTGAAGATTTTAGAAGAATTCAGTGGATTCGAAAGGAGATGGATGATTTTCTTTGACTCGAGGAGGTTTATTGGAAGCAAAGGAGCAGGGTTCAATGGTTACAACATGGGGATAGAAACACAAGGTTTTCATGCTAAAGCTTCTCAAAGGAGGCGGAATAATGGAATTAAAGGGATCATAGACAAATCTGGGCTTGGAAAGATGATGAGGCAGAAATTGGCAAGGTTGTGGAACACTATTTTAAGGACATTTTCACTTCTTCATACCCAAGCCAAGCTCAGCTTAAAGATATTATTCTAGTAGCAGTCAATACTAGAGTCTCAAAAAGGATGAATAACATGCTGCTTACTGACTTTAAGAGTGATGANTTAATTTATTTGAAAAATGTCTAAAAAGTTTTAGTTTTGTAAACAGTCCATTATAATAAAATATTTGGAATTTCACCCTGTGAACCTCTTCCACAGTTCGTATACGCCATTAAACATAGACCGAATAATAATTGAAAAACATGAAATCAAATAGAAGTTCAAGCATCATCATCATCCACAACAAAAGTCAAATCCCAGAATGGCATACATAAGTTCACAGATAAAATAGAAAGTAGTAATCTTGGTTCAATGCTAATATAAGACCCCAAACAGTCCAAACACTACTACAGTAGACTTCTAGCATTACCAAGAAATAAACTACAGTTAAGATGGCCACTTACTCCTCTTGATTACCAAGATCGCACTGGACACCACCTGAGGAAAGGGGGTGAGCATACAATGCCCAGTAGGAAAACAGTTACCTCGAAGAAAAACAGTTCAGTGATGGAAAACTCCTGCATGGTTAGTTCAAATCCAAAACATACTCACACATATATATATAATCCAAACCAGAAACCCATATATATAAAACAGTGTAATCAAAACCATCAATCCATATGCACATGACACAAATCAACCTATACCCATGAGCTCACATCCTCTCATCTGTGGAAAACCAGGATGATGACACTAAATGTGCCTAACAGCCTGCCTGACACCTAAACCCATACCCGGAGGGGACACCCGTGTGTCGCCTACCGAACCTAGAGGGGCAACCGAATTGCCTACGCCTGCCAAATAGGGAGAAAATCAGAAGAACAAACTCCGCGCGGGTTTACGGACTCTGCACCGACGGTGGGGCACGCAGCGCCACACTGCAAACCCACGATGCTAATACAGTGCTCATGTATGATCCTATGACACATGCAATACAGAACTGAAGTGTAAAAACTACTGTACTCTGGCTTTTTAGTAAAACATGCATAATAGGATTTTATAGAAAAATGGGCAGCATAACGGCCCTATTTTGATATACCCAAAATAACCTGCACATAGTAAATTTCCAGAGCAGTACAGTATATATCATATAACCAGATTCCATCACATATAATTCAAATAATTAAAAACCCACTTGTTCTCATACGTTGCAGAAAATAAGTTTTAACCCAAAAAATGGTATAAAACGAAGGTAACTGAACCCCTACCTCACTGGAATAGTGATACCACACTATTGAGTCCTCAAGGTATCGTTGACGATCGCCCAGAGGGTCGGGAACCAATTCCAAGCCCTCGATCGTCCTCTTGCAAAAAGTCAACTTCTCACCGAAGTTTCAATTCCGCAAACGGACTTCTTCGTTGAATTCCTAGCATCCAAAATAGCTAGTTTAGATATATAACTTGTCCAATTTAGGTCCGGGCCCATATCAGGCTGGTGGCACGCAAAACGAGGTAAAATCTCGACCAGCCGATCTCGTTTTTTGTGCCGATCACTAAACAACACAATATATATATCAAACTTCCCCATTTTCCGAGTACATTCCAAAAATGAGGTCAAATACACAATCCAACGGCCGGATTAAAAAAAGTCAAGCTTAAACTCAAAATACCCAAAAATGGCATCTTTTGATCCGGATAATATGGGGTTGAGATATATATACCTTGACGATCCTTATGAGATACGAATCCAACGGGACTGGTTTGAGGTCGAATGGACGCCGGAATCTTCGTCGGCGGCCAAAAATCAGAAATGGCTCTTTTCTCTCCTCCGGCGACGGCGGCTACTCTGGCGGCTCTGCAACTGGCTGGCGTCGACTCGCAGTGGCCTGAGGACGACTCGTCGGTGGTCGGCTCGGGCGGACGACGGCAGGAGGCAGCTCCTCTTCCCCTTCGGCCGAGTGAGCGAAAACGAGAAAGAGAGTGAGCAGAGAGAGAGAATCGGGTGAGGAGGAGAGAGAAAAGAGAGAGGGGGTGTGAGCTGGGGACAGGGGCACGTGGCCCTGCTTGTATGGGGCAGTGTAATTTTTAAAAATTGCACATAAGTCCCCAATTCTCAAATCTTTTGCAAAATAGTCCCACATTAATTTGCAATTTAGTCCCTCAGCACAAAATTTTTGCAAATTAATCCCTCTAATGTTTAATCCGAAAATTCATAGATATATATTGCACTACAACTCTCTACGTTTATGTAACTTTGTTGCAAATCCCAAAATGTTTTAAGTAGCAAAATCTATAAAACTTATCTACGGCTCGGTTAACTTTTAACAAAATAAGAAACATCTTGACAGATTATTCAGAAAAAATAACTACCAATATCACGTGATTAGCTTATATTATCTATCATAAACAACAGAACACGTCATCATAAACACGATGGATCTGTATCATAAACCCCAAATGCCATAATAATAACCATAATAATAATTACAAAAAAAAAAAACTTCGATATCAAAAAATTTCACAAATAATCAAAATAGTTATTTTTTAATTTTGTAATATATTTTTTGAAGTACTGGTTGAATATTTTTCCTTAACGTTGATAAAAGCACTGATGTAGCTACAAGAAAAGACTATCTCACACCAAAAATTAAAACATAAACATCTATTTGGCTATCGTTTTGCGCACAAATACAAGAAAAACAAATCTTAAAGATTGTTGATTTACAAAAGAATAGCGGCAATTAAGAAGAACTTTTTTCTTCGGATTGTTTCAAAACTTTGTTAGAAAGTTCAACCGCATTCAATTCCACCTACGACATGAGTCGTCGGCCATGGCATATCATGGCTTCAACAGAAATGACCACGGCCCATGTAGACTGATTTCTCGGCCAATATTTCTTGAAAAACAGGGCGGTCCATTATTCCGGAAAAAAAAAGGTTTAAAAAAACGAAAGAAAAAGAAAGTAAGTTAGGAAGGAATGAGAAAGAAAAAAAATTTTGAGTCAATTTTCTTAATTTAACTAATTATGTGAAAGATTTTCTAAAATCTATGCTCAAAACGGATAAAAATACACATAAATGAATAGAAAAAAGAAACACTGTTGGTCAAGAATTTGTAAACGTGTATGTGTCTCTCCCTTCTTAACTTTATTAGTTATTTTTTCTCTTTTTTTTTTCCTTTGGAAAGTTAAGCCGAATTACATTTTCGACTAAAGTCGGCGGCCACTATTGCTTCACCGATCAAAGCTTCAACTTCATGCATGGCCAAACGAACTGAATTCATTCGGTCATTGGAAAAACACGAACCCATTCTCTCCCTCTTTTTTTTTCGAAAGGTCTCCCCACTTCTTTTTGTTTGTTTGTTTTTTTTTTTTTCAAATCTACCAAAGTGAAAAAAGATTCTGTGAGGGATGGCACGTGAGAAATACATGTAATCATGATAGGTTTGATTTAATCCCTAATGGAGTGGGGTGGGGTGGGGATTGGGTAGTAGTAAGTATTTTTTTTTAAATTTGTAATAAGTGAAGGTCATTAATTAAGCATCACTTAAAAAAAAAAAAAAAAAACTGTTTGATTTAATGGACTAGCCCAAATTGTTAGGGAGAAAAGGACATGGATAGGACTACTTTCACTTCTTTTAGATATTTTTAGGACTAACTCAAATAATAAATTTTGTATGACCAAAACTTGGGGCCCACATGACTTAAAAGACTGAAATGCCCTGAACAAACCCTTAGCCAACACTACAGAAAAGCTGATATGACTCCATCCCACACACTTCTCTCAAAACCCATTTCTCTCCACTTGACTTCAGCAAAGGTCAAATTCCACTTGACATCAGGAAAGGTCAAGATTCACTTGCACCTAAGGTCAAGTACTTCTTAACCAGTTAGGGTCAAGTGGATCTTGACCTCATGGCAAATTTTTAATTACATAAAGTCACAAAACATTTACCTAACCGAGGGTCAAGTTATATTTGACCTATTGTTTACTTGATCAGTTCATTTAGTTGATTTAACTTAATGTTTGTTTTTTTATTTTTCAATCGAGACAGTGGTTTATTTGTCATTAAGTATGCAGAGTTCCTTATATCCGACTACGAAAACCGCCCTTAAACTTAAAAATCGTTCACCCAAGTCAATATTTAAGTTCTTCGATTGATTCTTCTCATCTAAATAAACACAAAACATTCCAGAATGGCAAAAACTAAGTCAGTCGAACGTAAGAATGAATCGGCAAAATATTCAGCCACGACGTCAGTGGGAAGGATGAGAAAGTCGCCATCTAAGTCTTCGTTGCCGAAGAAGGACGAGAAAGTTGCCTATCTAAGTCCCTCTTTACATTTTTAGTGCTTGTTATTTTAGGTCAAGTAGTTCTTGATCCAGATTAGATCAAGTAATACTTGACCAGTATGTGACATCGGTCAAGGACTAAAGTCAAGTACTACTTGATCAGTATCTAACCTGAGACCAAATAGGCAGTCCTTAACCCCACGTCAAGATTAACCCCACGTCAAGTAGTTCTTGACCCCAGGTCAAGTAGTTCTTGCTCTAAGGTCATGAACTACTTGACCATATAGTCAAGGACTACTTGATTTGAGGTCAAGCAGATCACCATTACAAAGAAAATGAATAGTTCAGCAAAACACATGAATATTTTAGCACAATAATTTCCATATCACTATTATAGACCTCCGTCAAAACGTTAATTAGTCATTATCAAACAATATCAAAGCTTTCATTAAATAAAATGCATATTTTACCTTACCCTTAAATGCCAAAGTTCCTAATATCTAACGAATAAGCTTCGATCTTTTCCTAGTTTCTTAAAGCTTCAATCTGGACGAAAAATAACAAACAGAGAGAGAGAAAGAATAATATAACAATGGAGGAAATGAAGTAATATGGCGTAGAGGAAAGAGAAGAAAGAAATGGAAAGAATGGCAACTTTGGAATGTTTTTATTTCTCTCTCCATCAAGTCCCACAAAAGTAAAAAAGTTAGAAAATATCAACTAGGGGCCAAACTAGTCCTATCCATGACAATTAGGTCTCCTAAAAAAAAAAAAGAAGCCTTTCTTGTAGCTATACCAAATATCGATAAATCTTAAATCATTTAAGTATGATTAGGTTGCTTAATTTGATGTGATATATTATAAGTAAAATGAGGAATATCTATCCTATATTACTAACTAGTCGTTATAATGCGCTTTGCGCGAGTTGCTACTAATATTGCATACATTATTAAGCCTAATTTATAGTTAGGTTCAATATATTACAACATTAAAGAATATATTTATCTCTACATTTATTTTGATGAGACGAATGTAGCACAATTATTTGTTCGATGAACTAAATTTAATATAAGGTATCATTAGTATTAAATTAAATATAATCTTATATAAAATATTAAAGAATGTATTTATCTCTATATTTATTTTGATGAGACAAATGTATATAGTACAACTATTTGTTCGATGAACTAAATTTAATGTAAAGTATCATTAATATTAAATTAAATACAATTATATAATACATGTATATATTACAACCAATGATAGTATGAAAAGATAATAATAGGATCAATAATATTATTAAAAATTAAGACTTAAATTAGAAATTTTCTAAAAATATTAAAAAAAAATTACTGATCAAAGAACCCATCGTATTTTTTTTACTCTCTCTCAGGTTTAATATATAGATAGATTAGAACAATGATCATAGCAAAGTGAAAAAAGAACCTTTAAATAACGAGATTCACAAGATCTATTAGTTTCTTTTCAAAAGGAAAAAAAAAAACTATTAATTAATACATGCATCGAATCAATCATACTTACGTTATGATATTTTTCATTCCTTCCTTCTTTTTTTTGCCCTTTTTGCCATGCGCATGACGAACAACACTGAAGTCATTATGATTTAAGGAAATGGAAAAACAAGATTGTCTAGCTAGATGACCAGAAGCAATGGATTTAATTAACTTGCTGTATACTTCGTAAACCTATTTTATATATTATTCTCTGGCGTGATCTACATGGAAATTTTTTTTCATTATCTAGGTACTACATGTGAACGTGTATAATTTGTCTCCTTTATATATGTGTGTATACATATATACATGACCTAGAACCCACTTTCTAGGGTGAGTGTAGCATTACATGGTAGTATTTCAGAATCCATATAAAGGGGATTTGGAAGCATTGCAAAAATATATTTATTTAGTGACAACCTTTTCATCACCAAAGAATTTTTTTTTAACTAAAAGTAACACTTACTCACAACCTAAAATCAATAATATATTTCTAGTTTCAAATTAAGAACCTCTATAGTCTCCAAAATATATATATATATATGATTTATATTTTTTATGACATATACATAGTATGTACACATATACATGCTTTTAGCCGGAAGGAATGACATTACGAATAACAACTCAATTATAACAATTCTTTTTGTAAATAAAAGAGAATTGGACACAAATTGTAAGGTTTTTGTTAGCAGTTGAGAAATATTGATCTAAGAGTACTAGGTCCTATGTAATTAAAACAAAGAAAAAAAAAAGGAATTGCCTTATTCAACAAATAAATAAAAAGGCAAAGCAAGAATAAAATATAAGGGTTAATTATATATGTCTTGCATATATGCCAGGCGACAAGGTGATGAAGTAATAATAAAGTTACAGAATAAAGAAAATTTAGGTAACAAGTACAGAACTCAAATTTCTCTATTCCAATTATGAAAAGAGCTAATAAAGCCAATTAGATAATTTCATATTTCAGATTGTGGCATAGAAAGAAGAAAATTTAATTATGTAGATTATAGGTTTATGATCACAATATATACTCAGGAGCCAGAAAATTTCTTTAGGGGAGCATACACTAAATTTTTCATAAAATGGGGGCAAAAACTAGAATTATAAAAATTCAGGGGGACAAATAAAGGAAAAAACTCAAATTTTAGATAAAATTATAGTTAAAAATATAATTTTTTAAAAAAATGAGGTGGCCCCCCCTGAGCCCGTTGTGGCTCCGTCGTTGTATATAGTGAACCCAAATTTCTATATTCTAAATGATAATGATGAAAAAGTTATAAAACTATACAGTTTTAAATTTTAATAACGGTGTGTAGCATATTAAATCGTATAAGATATACTGAAAATGCTTTACAAATATAGGTTACAAATTTTATTAGTATACTTGCTTAAACATAAGTTGGCAATTGTTTTCGGATTCATAACTTAATGACGAGACTTACTAAGAAATCGTCAATGAGTACGGGACCGGGGGGAAGTAAAGAACGAGAAAGTAAAATACCTGGATATATTACCGTTTTTAAATTTTTTCATGTAACAAATATTAATCAATTTATAAGTAATGCTATGTAGTCTTTCAAAACATATATTTAGACAAAAGTTTCTAGATGTGTGAAGTTACTCAACATCTATCAATATGCCCCGTTAAAGAATACTTACATACTACTGAGCAAAAAGGAGTACTTGTATACCTATTAGCTATGTCTTTTTTCCATAAAAGAAAAAAGATAAAAGGCGGTGTACCCCTATATATAAACCCCGGTGGCCCGGTTGGGTATTCCTCTTGAAGTAATTGCCCTTAAAGGAACAAGCACCTTACTACCCACTTGTTAGCACGAAAGTTATTAGTTATATATAGGTATTTAGTATAATTACTATCTTACACTAATACCAGCTCTATAAAAGGGTGGCAATTAAATCAGGGAACACACATACGAAGCGAGCTAGTTTTCCAATTCGCCTTTCAAAATCACACGGGCAGAATGATAATTCCAGTCCATAGTAATACCTTTCATTCAATTAACTACACCAAAATGTTTCAAACATTTTATATACTTTTCCGGAGACTGTTTACGCGCACTGCTGTTTGGCGACAGCCGCCGCCACCACCACCACCACCTCCAACTTCTTCTGAACTACGTGACCAGGAGTACCACAAGAGTAATACAGTGGTGGTGCCTGTGGTGGACCAAATCTGTCAGCCGCCTCCGCCTCCACCGCAACCGCAGGCCTCTCCAAGGGTCCATCAAGATCGAGTAGATCAGAATCATCAGATAGACTGGATCATAGTCATGATAGGGTTTTGCATGGAGTCGGCCACTGATATAGCTCTTCAGTCAGTTCAATCAACTGATCAACATCCCTCAAACTTTCACTTCCTTTCTCTATTGATCCTTTTCACGTTCGCAGCCATCTTCGTCGCAAGATTTATACGTTCAAAGTTTCCGATCACCGCGCAGGTTTTGGAGGGTTTCGGAATCTTTCTTGCTGTCTCGGCTTTCTGCTATGCTATCACTATTCCATTTCCGTACAACCTCAAGTGCACCACGTGGGCCACCTTCGTAGTCTGCTTTCTTGTCGTTTTGATATGCAGATTTTGCTTTTAATGTGTATCTACGTACTCGTCATTATATCAATTCCACCTTGATGCTCTTTTGGCGACAAATTAATGAAAACCTTTCTACGTCAACTAGAACTTACCATCAGGTGGAGTTAGGGATAGTTTGTGATAATAGAAAATATGGTTAGAATTGTCTTTTTCTTTTTTTCTTTTTGCGGGAGAAAAGAAGAAGAAGAAAGAGAATCAGGCGGGTGAATCTAGCATTTGTATATAATCATAATGACTAGTCTTATTCCATAGACATGGGACAGGACCACAATGTATCCTTGTGCATGTATAAAGTATATGAATATGCATGTGTCAAATATATTCCTTATCCTTTTCTTAATTATTTATTTTTTCTGGCCATTTAAATTAGTTGTCATTTTTATATACGAGTTAGTGTACCTTTCCCTTTCTGCAGGTTAATATTTTACCAGTAAAAAGATGTAGCTTTCAACAAGATGCTTAACAAAAGAAAAGCATGAAGCTAGGCGGCCGGGTGATTCAAATAATTGCGCTAGTCCAATTGCCTAGCAATCACACAAGTATACGCACGGATATATATATATATATATATTGGTTGCCAGTCCGGTAGGTAATTTTTTTTTTTTTACGTATGTGTAGAAATTTTTTTTTAACCGTTAGATCACCATCTAATGATGATCCAACGGTTATAATAAAGTGCATGAAAAGACGTACATCATTAATGATATTTTTCTCTCTCTTACTTTTTACAATAAAAAAATATACATAATAAATTTTCATTTGTCAAAATGATACGTATGCATAAATAAAAAAAAATACTTAATGAATTAGTGCTCATATATATTTATGGGTACCAATCTAGCTAGTAGGTTTTTTTTTAACCAATCTAATGTATTTATTATTTTTTTTTCAACTACTCAAATCATAATAGCCATTAAATAATAATTTTAATGGCTAAAAGAAATACTTATACATAAGTAAAAAGGAAAAATACATGTTGCATCATGGCCTATATATATTTATAGGGCACCAATCGAGTAGGTATTTTTTTTTTTTACCTATGCATAGGTATTAATTGGGCCAATGAAAAATTTTTTTGCACATTTTTTTAAATTAAAAATAAAAGAGAGAAAAAGCATTAATGATGCACGTCTTTTTATGCATCTCATTTTAGCCGTTAGATCATTGTTAGATGATGATCCAACGGCTAGAAAAAATAACGTACTGGATTGGCAACCATATTTATATATGCGTATATAAATATATATGACTCAGCAGTGTTATATATGTTGAATCCAAATATGAATACGACACAGCAATTTGATATGTACCAACATAAATTATATTTTTGTGCTTTAAACGCTGACTATAATAAGCATATATGAATGTATCGCAAAATATGAGCGGCCGATATTATAGAGAATGACAAAGGCTTTTACTGATCAAGGTAGACTAGATAATCTGAGATTATACCCTATTACCATGTTCGGGTCATTGCCAAGGTCAGAGCCACACTTGTCTAACATAAGAAGAGGAAAAATAAATAAAAAAGTCAAAAATTAATAAAACTATATATTAAAAACGTACATTTGTCTCAGATGGTTTCGTACCTTCAAAATGTTGTATAATAACTTATCGAGGCCATGTACATTTTTTTAAAAAGGTAAGAAGAAAATTTATTATTAAATTAAACCAATTGTTACAATATGAGCATTATAATAAGAAATTTCCCAATAATAAAATAAAGAGAAAACGTGGTCCACTTTTTTAAACTTGATTAAGCATATGTCCACCATTTCAAATTTGTAGCAAAATGTTCAATTTTTAAAAACCTTTTAGATAATAAAGATTTTATTTTCCAATTTTGCCCTTAATTAAATTGTTCAGTTTTTTTTTTGGTTCTTTTTTTTCTCCTTCCGAATCTTTCTCGTTCTTCTTTCCCTTTCTCTCTCTTATTTCCTCAATGGCCTTCCTTCCGAATTGTTCTCGTTCTTCTTTCCCCTTCCGAATCAAGCAAGCCAAGCATGAGAGTCGATGTACCTTTTGACCATGAAACCTTGTTGCCAGATCTTCTATCGTTGATGGCAGATTTTTGATCTTCATCAGCGGACCTTCGATCTTCGTCGTCTTCAATTTTCGCCGAGATGGCTGGAGCTTCCATCTTAGTTGGCTGAAAATTAGGATTATGAATGATTATTTAGTTTTTATTTTGGATTTTGAATTTGAAGCGTGAGAATATGGTTGCAAAAAAATAGGGAAGAAAGGGAAAAATAGATCTGTAATGTTACGATGGACACAGGATGTACATAAGAGGGATATTTTTAGAACAAAGTTTCAACGGGTAAAAATATGGACCATTTGGCTATAAAATCTAGATGTTGGTCATTTATTGAGTATGGGGCCCAAAAATAGTTATATGGCTATGCAGCCCTACAATAAACCATAAGTAATGAAAAAATTAATCTTAACATACGTGTGGACCGCTTTATTCCCGAAGCGAAAGATGAAATGACAAGAACCAACACCGTTGTCTCTTAACAAAGAGCTCGTATAACTAGCAGTATTGCTAAACATACTGTTAAATGAGTTCGGTCATATCCACAGCAAAGTTAAAATCAATTTCTACCACATGGATAGTGAATTTTAAAGATACCACAAGATCCAAATAAAAGATCATCTTAAAGCAAAACCCTAACCTCGATAAACTCCGTCTTAGTGAACTATATAGTGCTAACATTGAATTTTTTTCCAGATTTGAATCACAGACACAAAACAAAAATGAAAACTAAATAAAATAAATAAAATAAATAAAATAAAAACATCTTTCTTAATATACACTTATCATGTAGTGACGTTTGTAAAGTTCACCGTACACTGGCACCTAGACAATCACGAAAGTTGTCATACACAAATGGATATTGTTATAAGTCACGCTATGTATCACCTATCCTGGATTTATTGTTATATGACGATGAGAGAGAAATATAAGAATGTAATGAATACAAAATACCTTACGAACTAACTAAAGATTACAAGTTTTGTTCGTCATATTTGCCTTAAAAAAATAACTAAAACTAAACTGAAAATAAACGTTGTTGGATCAAAATTGGACGGCTGCAATCCGAGAGATATTGGATACCGTTAATGAACAAAATTTTAGAATTGTTACGATAAATTAAAAAATAAAATTAGGTTAGCCCAAGAGAATAACCATCTTGTGATTCTGGAGAATGTGGCTTTAAATAAAAACATAGGGTTTACACGGCATAAATGGTACCTAAACTATCCAACTTGTGGCAATTTGGTACTCAAAGTTTCAATTATGACAATTAAGCCCCTGTATTTTCCAATTTGACGCAACTTGATTCTTGTACTATCTAAATTGCAACCTGTTAAATTTCTAACCAAAAACACACGTGAGGAGCACGTCATAACATCTGAAAGTATATTTAAAGGAAAATAAACTGAACAAAAAAGATTTAGAGAGAAAGGAAAGATATATTATTTGCATCTTTTAAGATTTTTGGAGCCGCAAATTTGGAGAAATTCTTTTTGTAATTGATCATTTTTATGCTTTAAATTTCCAAATTACCTTTTAAATACATTTTCAAATGCCAACACTTTTAAATACATTTTCAGATGCCAACACATACTCCTCACGTACTCCTTTCGCAGAGCCATTCAATAGTCTGAAGTAGTAGATGCATGTATATAGACATAAAACATAATGAAATTAGAATTTGGGATTGGGGGGAAGAACTATATGTACTCAAAGAGGTAGATGCCACACCCTAATAATCGAGCAACCTACCCTCTCTATCACCAGAATATTCCGAGAACAAGTAAATAGGAACAAGAAAACAGAAGGCTAATGAAGGTCAAAGGGAACTGAGGTAATCTTTTATCAAACCAAAGACGGGGTTGGCATTGGAATGTCCTTCCAGTCTCTCAAACAAGATTCCATCCATTCGGGCTTGAACTCCCTCAGAAAATGTCAAATCCTGCAGCAATGCTTTTATTGTTGTGTCAACACCAACTAGAGTACTTCCTATGCCACTTAAAATCTCTGGTAATGTCGGAGACGGTCTTGAGAGCTCCACAAGTGTAACCTGGCACCATAACAAGCACCGTCATTGGAGCACAATATGACGAAGATGAAAGACGTAATAAACATCTAACCACCAATACTCCGACGTTTCAAACACAGAAAGATAATTCCACTAGATAAAAATTATTCATTATCAAACCTTTCTGTCTTGTGGTATATTGGCCTTCTGTTTAGCTATAGCAACGGCCCGAGAAAGCCCACCAATTGCATCAACTAAACCTCGTGATGCTGCATCTTTACCAGCCCAAACTCTCCCTTGTGCAACCTCCTCCATTTCATCTACCTATGAACATAATTATAGGTGTATTGGAGACATCAAATGCAACAAAAGCAGAACAGAAAGTTGGTATCAGAATGTAAATAGGAAATAGCTAATATACACTCATTGATCGGGAAAAAGCTGCCTTGTCACGAAATTGGTGATAAGCTCTCTGAGCAGACCTGGAAAAAAGTTCTGCTTCGTCTGGTCTGTATAAAGTATAATGAGGATTCATCAGCAGTGTATTTAAATTCTGTGAGACTGAAGTAAAGCAGAAGTGTCAAGGATCTTGAAGTAGACCTATATCCCTACTTATTAGGCATAGGCTGACATGATTAACTGTAATATTGGATTTCGGAACTTTCCTATTTTAGGGTTTTTCTTTGTTCAATTATAAAATGTTTAAATTTTATGTTGATTTCTGTTTCAATTTAGTATTTTAAAAGGCCAACTTAGCATAGATAAATGCATTCGCCTAGTTGAAAGATATTAAGGACTAATGTATTTCCCTCTCTTCTTTCCCCTCCATCTTCTCTGCTCTTTTCTCTCACTTTCCGTCTTTTCTTCTTATTCTTCCCAGTCCAACATCAAGAAGCCTCATCGACATCATTGTTTATTCAAACACAATGTAACCAATTAAGTTTAGCAGGTGTTATCTTTTCAATTTATAATTATTCCAGTTACTCAATCTGACTACTAGAATTCAAGACATTAAAGCTCATATTTAGAGCTCAATTATTTCCATTCATGTCGAAACTTTCTGTTACCACCTCCTGTTTTGAAAGCTTAATGTGACCAGACCTCTCTTATTCATTGGAAATTTCAGAAGGAATGGGTTCAATTTGATATGGGAAATAACAGGGAATAAAGCACTACTAATCAAACGGAGAAATTTATGGTCTAATCCTCTGGAATGTAGACAAAGCACAACACTAGAAATATAATGAAAATCTTCATAATCTAATGTGCACACATCTTATTAACGAATCTTTCAATAAGAGGCAATTGTTAGTTAAGAAAAAAAAAATAATGCAGCTTCACAATTTAATGCCCACACATCTTATCAATGAAGTTTTTAGTATAAGCGACTTGTTAGTTCACGTTAAAGAAAATCCATTGGTAGTAGGATATCCAACCAAAAAAGTACATACACATTTTTGTCTATAATAAAAGTAATGAATATTAAAAAGAAAAAAAAGAAAGACTGAAGTTTCTCTCACATTTTATGAATATCATTAATTTTGACAACAGAATTCAATTTGGTGGACAATTTAAAAACAGCAATATTGGGCAGTGCCTAGTCACATGGACCCATAATTTTGAAAAAGAACAGCTGCAGATGCATTACAAAGTGCTTTGGCATAATAGAAGAACTCATCTAGGCAAGCAGCTCAAATTAGAAAAAGCAAGAGGACAAATTCTAAGTAGTGGCGTTGTTAATACCCCGAGTTAAGAAGACCAAGAAGTCCAGTTACAATTTTGGCATAAAGTTATATAACAAGCTTGACCACTATTATTCTCTTAAATCTACTTGACAAAACATAACACCTAAACTATGCAACGGGGGCAACTTACTTCAGAGGTCGATTTTCGGCAGCAAAAAGCTCAGCATATCTTCCCCTAGATATGATCTCCTTGTTGAAGCCAATCTTCTCATAAAGGTTTCCAAGGTTAAATTTCCCTAAAGAAAAAATAGTCAGATTCAAAAGTCAATGTTCATTTTGTCGAGCAAACTTTAATATTAAATATTCTTCATTTCATCCATTCAGCCTCCTCAACACCACCAAAATGAGAAAAAAAGTAAGAAAAATAGTAATGAAAAATCACTTACTTTCATAAGAAACGGAGAAAAAAAAATGCAAACAGATATCCAAACTTTATTTCAGCAGGAAAAAAAAATAGATATATATTCTATCTTTCTTCAGAAGAACAGTCAACATACATATTTGTATCGACTTTCTAGTATATTTATTAGACTTGGAACAAAAATGGAGCTAACCTGTCACAACTCCAATTGAGCCAGTTAAGGTTAGATTTTCTGCAACAATGGTCTGTGCTGCCATTGCCATATAGTATCCTCCACTTGCTGCCAAATCAGACATGGATGCAATCACAGGTTTTGCTGCAGCCAACAGTCTAATCTCTCTCCACATTCTGCTCATCATAAACACAACAGAAAAATCAGTAAACTGTGACAGGCACAGTTTCTCATTTTCTTCCAAGTAAAAGTAACAGAGCGATCTATATGCTATCAATAAAATGGAAAATACATGAGAAAAACCAACATTTACAGTTTTTCTGTACCTAAACCAAGAACAAAAGCCCAAGACATTTTTTTAATTCTAGACAGGTATCAATCAAAAGATTTCACATGTATAAATATGTATTTTGAGCAGATTCATAAGGTACTGTATGTACCTTCTCTATCTCTTTCATTGCCACAAGAAAATTTCCCAATATTAAGAGTTTGAGACAATATGGAAATCCAAACAGGCTTCCCCATAATTTCTCTAGGAATGAGATAAATATTGAATGCACTAATAGTAGCTTCTGAGAAAACAAATCGTTTCAAGTCAGCTTACATAAAACGAAAATATCTACTTCTGTGGCTGAATGTTTGATCAGCTCATTCATTGCACACAGATTCAGGTAATATCTACCAGCACTTACAAATCAGAAGCAAGAGCATCACCTCCAGGGCTGTCAATTCGTATAATAGCAGCTTTATATCTTTTAGACTCTGGATGGGAAAAAAACACCCAAATGACTGGAGAAGACAGAACAAAGGAAGGTGCAATAACTAGTAATTAACACAGAGTTTGCAATAGTGTATCAATATAATTTATTTAAAAAAAAAAAAAAAAAGAGACCCTCATACATGGTACATTTATAAGTTTTTAAGGAAAATATATATTTTATATTCGTATTTTTTCAAGATAAAAAGCATAAATACATTCAACAAAAAGGGAATTTTAAGGTCAAACAAATAAACTGGTTTAAGATCAAGTACCTCTCACACTACGAATCTTCTCAATCAACTGTTCACCAACAATTCCCGAACTAACGCTTAAAGGACTCCTTACACGACTAATACTCCCTGAGGCTCTGATTACAGCAATTTGATCTTTACCACCTAGTAAACCGAGAGTCCATTTCCTAACCTTAGAATATTTCCTGCATTATATTCGAAATATATAAAAATAAAAAATAAAATAAAGAAAAAACTGTACAGTTAACCGGGGAGCATCTACTAAAAAACAAGGGATTGGATTAACATGAATATGAGTAATATACAAAACATTTTTCATGCACATTACAGTTAAAAGAAAATATCAAAACTGTGATGCCTATACTTTTATGTATTAACCATGGTCCAAAACAAAATAACTAATAAATTATTAAACGAACTATCCAAGAATTTAAGCTATAAAATGACTAGAAACAACATTTACAAACACAACTGAACTTTTACTATAAATAACATGACAGAAGGAGCATGCAGAAAGCTTTCCCCTCAAACTGTATTAATGGACACCATGAAACCCAACATTTTATTGGCATAATGGTAAAGATTCAAAAAAACTGATAATGTTGAACCAAATATAACTAAGGGCTAACTGTAGCCCAAGAGACATATTGACTTGAATTTATAAGCCTAAAAATTCATAAGTGTAGGCACTTTTTTGTTTTATTCTTGACACTAAGATGGAACAACCAACTATAAAGGCACCATTTGCAATACTTGACAGTGCAGATATTCTATTAAAGAGAAGCAATAGATCAGAGGTTGATCATTGGAGTTTCAAATACAGAGACACAAATGTTGTAGATGCTAAATTGTTAGTTTTTTGTACACTATAGGAAGTTGAAAACCTGTAATCAACCAGAGGAAGAATTTTGTCCTTCTGAACTCCAAGCCTCTCTTTCAACTTTGAGATAACCTGCAAGGCCTGCATGTTACTACAAAGGCTACCAAGATTTCCAAATTCACCAAGAAAGGAGCCCCATGGACACAGATAAATGACACAAACCACCCACCATACTGATCGCCAACTAGTTAAAACTTGAAGATAATATAAATGATAGTGAAAAAGAATAAAGACTAAACATTAACTGTGAGAAAATGAATGTACATATTTCAACAAATTGAGCGGAATAAATCTAGAATACATAATTAACATCTATATCTTCAGTATTAGTTGAAGGGGAATACATGAAAAATGAAAAAGTTTTACTTATTCAAGTATAAGCTTACTTAAGACAAGACTTACAAGTTATACAGTGTTTTGTGTGTACTTGTGCTTGCGCTTGCACCATGTAGACAACAGACTTTTAGACCTAAACTAACTGAAACATTGGAAGTACCATGTAAATTTTCCAAATATTAAACTGCAACATCAGATGCTGATACCCTGACATACTTTTAACAACTAGTCAGCATACAGTAACAGAATTTTCTACCTCATCATCATAGTGTATGCCAGTTATCCAGCCATCTGTTTTCAGCCTTTCTATTTGAAAGACTCCTTCATTGATAAAGTTCTCCACTTCATCTCTTTCCTTTCCTGTAAAAATAAGATGAACATCATGAATAATTTGAAATTTAAGATTGGCCAATAAGAAATGGAAAGGCACCTTTTGCAGAAGAAACTTCATCCAGCCAATTCCCATATATGTTATCAAGCAATGCAGTCAGCATCTCACAATTTTCCTTAGACATGGTTTTACGGGTAAGTTGATCACCAGCACTTTTATATTTACCGATCCTTTCCACTTCTGGCTCAATTCCAACCTTTTCAAACACACCTACAAAACAATTTTTTATGTACAGACCCAGACTCAGATAGAGAATAATCCAGAGCAACAACAAAATATGCAACACCACTAACTTTCAGGGGCCGCCACCACGTTTAAATTCAAAAAACAGAATACAAGACCCAGTATGGTCAGCTTACCTCTAAGAAATGACGCTTGGACAGTAAAACCAAACAGAGAAAAATAAGCACTCGGAGGGGCATATATCTCTTCGCAAGCACAAGCAAGATAATATTCCTTCTCTCGACAAACGGGTACGAATGCCACAATGAATTTACCTACAAGAATCATCATGATTTAATAGTCATCAACCTGAAAATGCTTTACGCTTATTAAGTTTGATAGATCTCTATTAGAAAAGTTAGAATCAGACACAACAACCGACTTAGTCATATCATACTGTCTGCTTAAATTACTGGAAGTCTAAGAAAATCTCTTTGTTTACAAAACTTAAAAAGAAGCCTAAGTGCTAAACCAAGCACTATGACACCACCTGATTTCCTAAAATCCAAGATGTGCCTTCGAATTTCTTCAACTTTTGCCCACCCGCAGTTCAAGGAATCAATGTGGAGGTAGACACCAGAAACACGAGGATCATAAGCCGCTTTCACCAAATTTTCACAAATTTGAGGCAGAGATAGCCCAGAAGAGAAACGACTCTTCAGCTGATCAGATATCTGAATCCAAATTCCCACAGCACAACATATTAATCAATACGCAAGTCTCTAAGATCTAGAAAATAACATAAATAACTTGAATATAAAAAAATTTCACTCTCAAAGCCAAATTCTCATTTTTACCAATATTGCACCTATGATAGTATAAGATAAGCACAAACATCCATACATACCTATATATACGTGTAATAGTAGAAGATTATACATACATACATACCAAAATTGCTCCTAAATAGTACAAGATTTTCGCTATTTGCAATCCTCTTCGTTTACAGTACAACGAAATTGAAGGCACAAATATATAAATATACATATACACACACATATACAGACATATATACCTGCCCTCGCAACTTCATAGTGAGAACACTGCCCTTACGGACGCGTTCCCAAGGGAAAGCAACGAGCATCTTAAGCTTGACGACGAAGGTCTTCCAGGCGCCAGGCTTCTCGAATTGAAGCTCACCGCTCGGATACTCCGCATCGGAGCTTCTTACGCCCTCACTGTTAACCCTAACCTCGGAGCCATTTCCTTTACTACCGTCGTCTTTCTCCAATCGCTGCTCTTTTTCATCTGCGGCACTCTTTGTCTCCGAGGAGGATTCAAAGGCTTGGGCCGAGAAGTTTCTAGAAGGTTCGCGAAGCGAAGAAGAATAAGAAGAAGGGGTTTCGAGGCCGAGAGGGCGGTAATGTCTTCGGAGCGAGAGGGAGAGGAGAGAGAGCGAGAAGGGAATTGGGAGGGGCTTGGAGGATGAGGAGGAGGCGGAGGAGAGGATTGTGGAGAGGGCTCGGCGGTGGATTGGGGCGGTGAGGTGAGAAGACTGTAGAAGAAGAAGCTTCACCATTGTTGAATTTTGTCTGAGGTCTGTCTGAGAGTGAAGAGTGGAAGAGTTTGATCCTTCTCTCCACCGAAGGAGGAGGACGAATCCAGATGACATGGAATTGCCGGAAAAGAACCATGACAAGGCTATGTTTAGCCCACGTCACCCTTTCTCCGCCTTGTCCACGTGTCATATCTTTTTGCTTTTCATTTTAACTACATTTTTTTTATTGGTATAAAGTAGGCGAGCCGGACCGGCCTATATTTGATAAGCCCACATCAGCTACCGGACTTAGGCCCGGCTCGTCTAAAATATGGGATTAGCAAGCACGGCTCATAAGTGTAGCTCACATTTTATACAGCCTAAGTAAGTCGTGCTTAAGTGGATTGCAAGTTAAATATGAGTCAAATTTCGTTATTATTTTATACTTTAAAATATCAAATATATGCTTACGTGGCTAAAATATAGATCTAAACTCATTCATATTCTTTTAAAATTTGGATAATTGAAAATAAACAAAATAAGTAAATAAATACATTAAAAACATATAAATAAAAATATTTAATCAAGATTTTTTTAAAATTTAATTAAGAAATATATTTAAAATTAATATATAAATGACTAAATGTGGGCCAAATATGAGCCTACATAATTATGGACCAGGCTAGCCAGGGTCGATAGGCATATTACTGAGACCTAGTCTAGCCCCTACATATGTAACAGCTCGGCTCAAGTCCACATTAATGTAGGTAGAGCCGGACTAGTACCATGTTTTTTCTTCGGAATGTTGGCTAGCCCACAAAGCCCGACCTACTTTGATATCTCTAATTTTTTTTTAACAGCACCGCTAAAAATGCTTGTTAATTGTTATAATTCCTCTTTCAAAGAATTTGGTATGATATTGCTATGACATAATTCAAAATAAAATTAGCCAATTGAGCTTTTTTTTTAAGAAAAATTTATGGATTATGCTCATATTTTTAATTTGCTAAGGTTGCATAGAAGAGTGCTAAATACATTCTCATTCTCGCTCTATTTTAAACTAGTAGTGCCTAATACCATATGACGTGGTAGTCAGATACTGGTTGATTATAATAAATAGATTAGGTCCTACATGGACTCCACCTGAAATATAGTTATAATCATCTAGTAACAGACTATTATGTCAAGTGATGTTAGGCACCATAGGGTGACTCATAGTATTATTTGATTAATAATACAACAAATCATAGTTGAATCTACGTATCAAGCAGCGAGACTGAAAAATGTAAAAGAGGGTGCAGCTAGTATTCTCTAAATTGCATATAATTTGTTACTATCTATTTAGTGAATATTATTTAACTTATTTGTATTAAATTTTTAATTCATAAATTGAATAGTGAATGTGGTACATGTTTTGTTTCCACACAATTAATAAATATTAATCAACTTATCCTCAACATTATTCATTAATTAATGTTGGTGTGTTAAGCATATTTCACTAATATCGAAATGGTTTATTTTGTTTACCCCTACGTTGGACGGTAGCGTCTCATCTAATTAGACAAGTTCCTTATTAATGCTCGAGGCTAATCACAATTCATAAGTACCACTATAGCTTCTCTGTAGACATAAACAACATTTATCTTAGGGTACAATGCGATAAATAAACTATAAACATTAAGTAGTACTACTTCCAAATACATTGAAAAATTGGAAATATAATCAAAATATTGTCCATTCGTCAGACTCATCAAATTGTGAAGTGTACTAATATTTTAAGCCCCAAGATTTACATAAAATTCCAAATCTTTTGTCTTGTGCTTCTTTAAAGATAAATTCATGAATCCCTGAAAGGAAAGAAACCACTTATGAATAATATTCAATTTGATTTAAGCATGGCAAGGGACAACGTACTAAAAGGTGACACAAGTACTTAGCTTTGTCTGATATGTTCAGTGGCGGAGCCACAACTAAATTACAACGAGGACATAAGACAATTTTCAAAATACAAAAATAAAACAAAAATACCTAAAAATTTATAATAATATTGAACCAAATAAATATTAAGTACACTATAAAATACATTATGAAAAATTTCTCTGAAAAATTGACTTTTTTCTTTGATACCTTACTTTTATGTGGGAATTCTTTACTTTTATATTACCATGATGAAAAAGAATATCTAGATTATATGCAAAAATAAAATAAGTGAATTTTGGGTAGAGTAAATGTGTGATGCAGGAAGAGTCGGCTACTTTTTAGCTTTATGCCTCAACTTGTCACTTATTACACTATGCGTCACTTAGTGAATGTGTCACTTTTTATCTTTTACTTTGTCGTTTTTTATTTTTCTTTGAAACGATGCATTGCAACTGTCCTCTTTTTCTTTTCTTTTTTTTTTTTTTTTAAATTGTTCGTTTGTAATCAACTGAGGGTGATATAACCCGTACTATTTTGCAAAAGAGGTCAGAATGAATTGAGGATCAATCCCTTTTATCTCCTCCTTGGTGGAGGTAGTCTCTGTTACTTCTTTTTTTCTCCTTAGAGATTTATCACCTAGACCCTGCATCAAGGTGAATTAATAGTAGGACATAATCGTAAAAAAATATTTTAGTAGAGGCAAAATAGAGAAAAAAAAATTTATTTCATATATAAAATTAAAAAGGAAAAGAAATTGATTGGGGGCACGTCCCTTCCCTTTGCTCCCTAGTTATGTTGTGATATGGCACAAAGAAACGAATTTGTCTTGGCTAATCCCACACAAAAAGCATGAAGGTGCAATCAAAAAGTAGAGTAAGTGACGACTCACTGACTCAAGAATATCTTTCTCAACCTTTATATTCATCGCTCAAAATAAGAATCGACAATTTGTGTTTACTTTGTAAGGTGTGAGTATTAGTCCTTAGCTACAATATTTTTTTGGGCGTTACATGTGGGCGTCACATGCCCTATTATAGCCTATAAACCACTAGTAATAGTAGTACAAAACTCTCTAGTACCATTAAAAATCTCAACAGCCAATGTGTATTGGGTACCAATTAGTGCCTTAAAAATGTATATACGTGCATATAATGACATCACCATATATCTACTAGGCAATGCTGGCACTAACCAGGGTGTGTCATGGTTGTGTCCGAACTTCTTTTAACTAGTTAATCTCATGTTGTCGCGTCCACAGTTAGCTAGCCACATATTCTTGCCCAACAATAAGTGACTTGACCATGCCAGGCAGCGTCATTGCCATGTCATACTTATTCTCAAACTATAGTCGGCCTTACCCCAGTATGTCAATAAAAGTTAAAAGGGTATTTGTGGTGCTTAGTGTCACGGTCCGGGAGTTTTAATGCCAATAATGACCATACAGCACTGAGACTTTCCAAGTTCCTGTCAGCCTTTCGCCTATCCGTATATCATAAGTCACTTTTTCACGCCTTTGGGTGTGCATATTCCAAGCCACACACCTATAATAACGACTCCCGCGGAGTCTTGCTCGCAAGCAATTATGATGGTTTCTATGTGCCACGGCCTCTGCCGAGCCACTCACCCCAGTCATAAGTTCTCAACGTGCCATCGAGGTTCACACCACATGTTCTCTTGCCCAAGGATGTTCGCATCTTGATGGCATGTGTCACTAGGTGCCGAGACCAAGTCGGCACTCCGTCTCAATTAATAAAGCCCCATCAATATATACCTCTCAGATAGCTCTCGTGGTACTAAGGATGTTCTCACGCCTATAGGCCAATCATCGTGGTAACAAGTCTGCTAGAGTGCTAGTAAGTGCCTACGATTCCTTTGTGGCTCGCAGCCTCATGTGCAACCTTCTCGTGTGGGAGCATCACGCCATCCACCAGTTTCCTACTTACAGCCGAGGCCCACGTGAGGTCTACCAGTAACCAACACGTGTTGAGGCATACGTGATCTTGGTATACCACCTATCCTCTAGTTGTAACGCTCCACAAATGGCTCACCTGAGGCCAACTTTTGTTGAGGCATGCATAGTCTTGGTACACCATACCTTCTCGGTCTCCCTATAAATGACCTTCCTGTGACCATCTCATGTTGAGGCATGCGTGGTCTAGGAGCTCCACGCACCCTCTAGGAAGTTCAATCCACAAACCGTGCTTACGGTATAGTGGCCCGCAAGTCGAACGCACTACTGAACCTCCCGTGTGGAGACTATGCGCAATACCAAATGGCCGGTACTGTCCACGAGTCTCTCCTTCTCGTGGAGACACCAAGGGTCCCTTCGTGGTTCTCTAGCGCCCATAATGATTTGAGGTCCACTAATATTAGTGCATGCTAAGTGTAACGTGCCGTGGGAAGGCTTGTCCATGATAAGAGTGAGCCTAGGAAACTAGTCATGTGGATTTGCCCATGGAAGTTTGCCTACAGTCACTTATGTAGAGTTTCGGGACATAGTTAGAATTTTTTAACTTGTTCGTCTTGCATCCAATAATTTTTCCGATCGAAGGGACCTATCTCATCGATGAGAGGATCACAGATATGCGATCATTTCTTTGATATCCTGAAGAAAAATATTTATTAAACCATATGTTTTCTGGGCGAAAGTCATATTTCCTTGGGAAAATAGGTCAAAAACTTAAAATGCTCTTTAAGGGGTGCATGGTGTTGGCTCTCCACCACCCCGGCCATAGTGGTCACAGATGGCTAAGTGAGCTACCTACTAGCACACGGAGAGTATTTATTTATATGTAGGTATTATACTTCTATTAGTTGTGGTTTTGCTTAGCACAGGTTGCAGGTGTCTAAGAATTTGTACGCATCCTATAATATACACCAGCGCAGAGGAACCTGTCCGACGTCCTACGTCTATGCCCCTTAGTGCACGAATACCTCACTAAATATGTGCCGCTGCGCATCTAGGCCGTGCCAAGTAGCCTATCTTCATAACTAAGCAAGCGAGGCCCAACACCTATGCCTTGCCGCCTTGCCCCTGCATCCATGCACACCCAACGCTCATGTCGTGCCTAATATGTGTTGATTGGTCAAATACCATGCACACCGTGCAAACGTAGAATCTAAGGGACAGAGAAAGAGCCCAAGTTTATCTCCATTAAGTACGGGAGAATTGTGGACCTATAGGACCAAATTGGGTTGAAGTACTTCGGAGCATTATAGATTGAAGTGGTTTAGGAAAGGCCCCACAAGGTCATGCGTGTATGTATTTAGGCATACATGTTGTTTCTATGCTTTTTTTTTTTTTTTTGGGAGGGGGGTTCTATCCCAGTTGATTTCATAAAATATAAATATTGATTGATTAATATATATATATATATATATATATATATATATATATATATATATATATATTCTAAGGCCTCCTAATAGGGTGACTGGTATAAGCTTTGTTTTCATTTCTTTTAGAAACTACTACATATTTCAAAAAGGCTCGGTAAAAATGCTTCTTTTATTAAAAAAAAAAAAAGACAAAAAATGTGACCAATCTTTTTTAAAAAATAGTGTTAATTAATTAGAAATTTACCAGCCGGCTACCTCCATTTTTTAATAAGAAGTTTAAAACAAGGTAACACATATATTTTCAAATTTTTGTTTTAACTTGAGGAGATCATCATCACACCACTGTTTTCATTTAAAATACAAAAGTAGAAAATAAATATGTAGCCAAGCAAGCCTCACACATAAAAACAATCCTTTTTAGCTTTACCTTTTGCAGTTTATAAGTAGGCAAAATTATATATAATGTACATGAAACAATTAGGTGACTGCTCATACTTGTAAACACATGAAAATATAAACAATCCATGTTGGTGTACATATATAGTTTTGCCTACATACACCTAGTACTCAACGTCTTAATTACATCTTTTAAGTTTGAGAATTGTAGACATGCATAAATAGTACTATATCATAGTACTGTTTGCTGTTTTGTACGGTTCAATTGCCCTTTTAGCATGTGTAGAAAAGTTCCCAAAGGATAAGAACCACGTGGCCGCGGCCTATATGTTAATATGTCTCCGAAGATGAAATTCTGATTTTATCATGCCGCACGTATGGCAGCCATGCATGAAGAAAAGTTATTATATATATTATAACAGTTATTAAAAAAGATTATTAAGCGAATTTGGACCGTCGTCTGACTTTTCTGCCGGATATGTAATATATATGTATTCACTTGATATTTCCTTAATATGCAAAAAAGGACATGCACTTAAGATTATATTATACTTACATTTTATTTCTTTTGTTCTATGCTCATGAGATTTTTCTTTTTATATTTAATCATTTTTGGATTGTAAAACACTTTCCAAGCATAAATGTGTAGCCACGTACAAAGTTTCTAGTCCAGCAAATTCAGTTCAAGTGAAACAAATCAAAGAATAATCAAGCGCGCGGTGAAGGCACAAATCAATATGACCATGCCAAGCTATCAATTTTCAACTACCATCGCTATTTCGGAAAACCAACTAACAAAATCGATTGATAATATGGTAACGTTAATTGTTAATATATGGTTCATAAATTGTGAAGTTAATTATTAATATGTTGTTTCACCGAAAAAGTACTTGAATTTTTTTTTTTTTTTTTGAAAGAAAAAAGTACATTGAATTTCATGTTACCGAATCTCCAACTTGCACAAAAAAAACTCTAAGTATAGCATAATTTGGTCATACAGTACACGTTAATAGAAGCATTATTTAATTATCCAATCAACTTTTATCAAAAAAAAAAAAAAAATATTCAATCAACTGCTCTAGATGGGATTCTTATAACAAAATAATCTCACGCCATAGTCTTCTCTCTCTCGTTTGTGGGTTTGGTGGGTCATACAATCAAACTCATGGGTGGGTGCATATATTGAGTTGCCGGTTCAAAAACTTATCCATATATATAGCAAATTAACGAAGGGATATGTCCTCCGCAAAATAAAGTACTATCAGGATTCATGAATTCATACCTAGAGTAAAATTATATAAGCGAGGCGCGATCATATTTATTGGCATCTTGAATTAAATTTATAATGTAATTTAGCAAAAAATGAAAATGAGGGAAAAAAAAAAAAAAGGAGAAAACTTGAATTATATTATCTTACGTTTCAACAGTTTGGCTAGCTAACGTTAAGAACGGATAAGTAAAACATAGTCAAGTCCTACCATATTTTTCTCAACTGATCATCATCATCAGATGCATGCAATTTAACCCAAAACCACCAGCCCTACAAAAAGAGAACTATAATAACCATGAAGAAACAACATATATATATATATGTTGATTTCAAAAATAAAAAATTAAAAACGATAATTTACCCTTCCCATATATTCAAGTGTTTTCGTTATGATTAGTTAATACCTTTCCCTTCCCAACTACCCCGGCGTAGTAGCAGCACTGGTAACTTTTCCTTCTACTTTTCCTTCCTCTTTTCCGTCCTCTGTTTCTTCTTCAACGCTAATTTCTTTCCTTTCTCATCTAAGCAATACTTGTACTTTCCGTCCTCCCGATCTTCCAGATCCTTACTAGTAATGCTGCTCTCTCCAATATTATCACCAAAACGACGTCGTTCGAGACGATTGCTAATATTCGGGCCAGAAGAAGCGTCAGAAGCCATAGAATCATCACTGTCATCGTTGTCGTTGTCGTTGTCGTTGTCGTTTTCCTCGTCATCATCATCGTCGTCGTCGTCGTCGTCATCGCTACTGTCGTCATCACCGTCTCCGCAATCACTTTGTTGATTTTCGTCGTCGTTTTCGCCATGTATTGGGGAGTCCAGGTACATCGTCCACCCAGATTCACTGCTTTGACACTCCTCATCAGCTTCTCCAAATACTTTGGAAGACTCCATATATGTATTAATATATGTATGGGCCTAGGAACTAATATGACCGAGTATATATAAATACAATGGAATTTGAGAATTTTGACTATTAAAAAAAAAAAAAAAAAACCCACTTATGCATTCATCGAATCTGTTAATCTGACCTCTCAAACTTTTCTCTCTTTTCGTTTTCTCACCAAAAACAGAGAACAAACATACCTATCTTACAATGAACATGATTTTGAAAGCTACACAAGAAAACCCAAAGTGTTATTATAGTGTTTAATAAATGGTGTATCCGATATAAATACACCCACCACCACCACTACTGAACACACCCCACCTGGAAATCTAAAAGCCATATTAAATTATCTGACTTAAATTTATACTGGAGAGAGCAGAAGACAGCTTGACGCTGTACATGGATGAAAGTGAAAGTTCTTATCTAGCTAGCAAAAGGGGCATAATTATAATAAATATAAAAAAAGTAAAAGAGTTACTTCAATTTGAAAGGACGTGTGGTGGTTCAATGGGTCATTGGTCTAATTACGGGGGAGAGAGATATATAAAAATCAAGTACTTTCAATTTACTATTTTTCCGAAAATGTCATTACTATATAAGGTGCATAGGCTTTAAATGCAAAACACAGAAAAATCGTTCAAGGGCTAATGTTAAGCCTAACAATACACAAACACTAGAGATAATGTATGACCCAAGATTTTATTAGGTTATAGAATAGGATAGAATTAGACTATTTACCTCAATTAGCATTCACAGTCTTTAATTCTTTGTCATGTCATGTGGGAAAATGGGTATTCCTTTTTGCCTCTGAAAAAGAATACAAACTGACCCAACTGGATTTTTTGTAATTTTTGTTTTATTTTAGTTAAGAACATAGAGAAAATATATATACTTGTGGAAAATTCCTAGTCACTTCTTTGTGCTACTCTGACCTCATCCAATTTGCTGGTTTCTGTCTCCTCAGAAAGCAGGACTCTGTCTTTTGTGTTCTCGGGGGAAGAACCAACGGTTCCCCTTGAAAGAACTCAATTATTTGTGTCTTTGTTTTTTTTTGTTTTTGTTTGGTTCATTAAAACAGTGCCCTAATTATATCAAAGAAATGCAAATTTAATGGATGCATGTTGTAGATGTAATCAATTATGTGTTTTCTTTCTTTTGGGTATTATTGTTTCGAATGGCCTAGTAAAGAAGAAAAAATCTTGACCTCATTTATTGAGGTTACTTGCTTTGCTTTTTGCCTCAAGAATAGTTCCTCTGAGGGGGTGGAATTAATATAGTGACCAGACAGATATCTTCCAGAATTTACTCCTACATATACATGTATTTACTTTGGAAAAGACTTGTTTTTACTTCTTTTTTTTTTTTAACATTTCACTTTTCCTTTGTGGCTACATTTTTTTTTTTTTTGGTTATCTCTTGATATGCTTCTCCACCGCATGTGAAACTTGAGCGTCTTATAACCTATTTAAAAGCTTTGACAAACATGTGTGCTCCCTAAATACTTTGTTTTGTTACCGCGTGACTAATTAAAATGTATTGCATCATACACATATGATTCAATAATATTAGTCTTGAAAGTGTGTAAATATTAGTTAGAAGATTGAACTAGCTAGGGGACACCAAGAAAAACAAATGAAAGACAATTAGGAAGGTGGCAATAGAAGAAAACGAAAGCTAGAGTTCTAAGTCCAGCAGAGCTAGGGCATAGCTTGCCTTAGTAGGTTTAAGCATGATTTTGGCTGTTCCCCGCTTACATTTTCTTCGCCATGTCCTACTATTTGGTATCGCCAGACAAGGCGAGGCCCATAGTATTATTCCTGCTGTTTGTCCTTTTGGGGGTGATCACGATCTTGATTTGCTCCTTTTTTGTCCCTCCCACGTGAGAATAGCATTATTTATTGAAGATACATACATATAATATATATGGATTTGAAATAGGACAACGTTTTCAAACCAATATAAAATCTAATAATAATGATGATAATAATCTTTACTTTTCTGGGTTTTATTACCTTGGTCAGACTCCCGTGTGTACGTATTTGTATGTGTTATTGTTGCATTTAAAATGTGTCTCATAATTCACATGGGAACGACTATAGGGTAAAAGTGAGGCACCTACATATTGAGGTGGCCAAGTAGTATATAGTCTGGTCAAGTACTAATGTACTATAGTCTAATTAGTCGTCTTTATATTATTTATTTATGTCTTTTGCAAACATGCGGCTTGCCATCTTTTTGAATGGGGAATATTTTGGAGAAAAAGGCTTTGGAAGTTTGCTAAATTAGTTTTTTTGCCAGCTGGCTTGTATTGTACAGTTGGATGTGATCCTTAATAAATGCATGCTAGCATGCCAAATGACAGTTCTTAATCTGTCACTTCATAAAAGGTGTAAAAGATTGTTTATAATCTTTTTTTACTTATATGCAATTATGCATGCTCACTGCTCAGAGACAATAACACTAATAGGAAATTTGGAGGTCAATAGTTTCGTAATTGTAATATATATNAAAAAAAAATACCTATTGGATTGGTGTCCTGTATATAAATATAAAATATGGCACCAATCTAGTAGGTATTTTTTTTTACCTATACATATGTATCGTTTTTGCTAATTAAAATTTATCATGCAAATTTTTTTATAATAAAAAATAAGAAAGAAATAATATTAATGATGCACGTCTTTTTATGTATATTATTGTAGTCGTTAGATCACTGTTAGATGATAATCCAACGACTAAAAGAAAAAATATATATATAGTAGAGAGAAGAAAACTAAATTTGATGATGGAATGATTCAATCCTCTCAAAACCCCCCACAGACCCCCACCAGAAAAAAATTGAAAAGGGGAGATTTGGTCTAGTAAGGAATGATTCGCTAATTGCGTGTCAATTTCGCTGGGATTAATGGTTCACACACTTGCACCTTTTACAATATGAGGGAAAAAATAAAGAAGAGAAACAAATCAATAACACATAAAATTACCAAAGAAATAAGGAGAGAGAGAGAGAAAAAAAAAAGAAAAGAAAAAGAGAATCAAATATGATTCTCAAGACCTATATAAAGTTCCTTTTTTTGCCTTTTTTTTTTTTTTGGCTGTACATATAGAAAAATGAATTGAATGATCATCATAATCTTCTTTCTGTGCTAAATTCATGACCAAATTAAATTCTCAACAAAAGAACTGCATGTTTATTATGCATATGTTTGTAGTGATAGGAAGAGTACAACTCAACATCAGAGAAGTGCACCCTTTAGATACTCTCTCTCTCTCTCTCTTTCTCTCTCTCTCTCTTCACGCATAGAGACATATCTCTTTTCATAAATCTATAAGTAACCAATTGGAATTTCTGATTTCTACTATAACATGATTTATCTCTTTCAATGTGTGTGTTACAAACTAAATGGATGTCAAGAGCATAGAAAAGCTAGCATTAGATTTATATTAATTATTTGAAATTATTTCATCGTCTTTGAAATTATTTGAAGTAGATTTATATATTTATGAAGATTTAAAGCCACCTACCTCTCCAAGCCCAACTCCTAGTAGTCTCCACAAAATTCATTTGATCCTATAGAAATCATTACTCATAGTCTCAAGTCTCAACAAAAGACTTTGGAAAAAAAGAAACAAAAGTAATTTGGGGACCGAAAAACGAAAAATCAAAGAACAACAAAACCCACCTTATAATATAACAACTATACGTAGCATAAAGCTTCCTTAGGCTTTGGCAATGAACAAGTATTTCAAATCCCCAATCACATCAAAGTATCAAACATCCTAATTTTTCTAGATTTTGTTAGTGTATGTTGGCATGCTTCTGCAACAGCATCTGGAGATAGCTGGATTATATTTTATTGGTATTTGGGGACTTGATTAGCTCAAATCCCCAAATCTCTAATCCCTAATCCCTAAATAGCTAAAACTCCCAAAATTAGAAGTCCATGATAAGAAAATATATATATATACCTAGCTCGAGAAATGAGCTTATCTTTGAAACTGAGATGAAGATCAGACCAACTTGAATATTTGTGAACAAAAATGGCAAACGAACCTTTAGATCAATGAGAGAAAGGTACAAATTTAAATCACAGATCGATGGGAGAAAGCTTCAGATATTGTTGCCATTTTCTAATGATCGAAAAGCTTCGAAGGAAGAAGATGGACGACGCAAGAGAGAAAGCAGGTTATATATATTGAATAGAATACGATTTCAGACATAAACTAATACAATACTGTCTAATACAAGGGTTCCATTTTGTACTACATAATTATAACGCCTACATTGTCTTAAATATTACAGTACAGTACACAGCTGTAACCAAACACAGTGTTGTATTGAGTTAACATGGTGCTTATATGGATGGTGCACTAAACGTGGGTGTATATATACAGGTATATACATATTTTTTTTTTCCCATTCAAAGAGGGGGGAAAATGCAAAAGACAGAAACAAAAAGACATTTTCTTTAAAATAAAAAAAGACCAAAAAAAAGAAGAAAAAACATGTGTTTTAGACGAAAGCAGTCGACCGGTTCGTGTATATTAGTTATAGATTTGTAGTAGCTTAATTTGACGAGGAAATTATTATTTTACCCAAAAAATGAAAAGCGAAGATCAGTATTGGGTATGTCAATAAGGATGATATGTCAATTCTCATTGGTGATGTGTGTCTATTAATGTTTCTCTTCAAAGTTGAGTTATATTTATCACAAAGGTGAATAGTCAGTTTGATATTATTGTACTATGAAGCAATTGTAAGAAAAAAGTTTAGATATTTAGTAAACTTAATTACAAAATTATTATATTGTTTAAAAACAGTGTCTAAGTGTTTAGTAAATATATGTATTGTAAAATAATTTTAGATAATTTGTATTTTTCTCAAATTTTGACTATTAGTATGTTTCTAAAATTCGGCTTAAAATTACAGTTACACAAGTAGTTTTTAAAATCTGCTAACCAAAAAGAAAAACTTATTAAATGTCTCTTCCTTTCTACTTTTTTCTCTAACCGCTTTTAGAAACAAAAAAATAACCTCTAGAATTAATCCCAATGGGGCCGAACTTTGAGATTTTAGATGAGATTTATAAATGATTGTCAAGAGAAAAAAAAGAAAAAAAAAAACTAAGAAAACTTAGAAAGTTAATTACCTTCAGCATATAGATACATACTGTACTGGATAATATGTAATATAATAGCTTATTTCTGAGAAAAATAATCATCAGATTTTAATCGAATTCTGTTGAAAATTATAAATATAAAAATAGTGAAGACTGATTTTGATATAACTTAACGTTAAGAATTACATAGTATCAAGAAATTTATGGTCCATATATATCTAATTAAGGAAAGGAGTCCACGGTTAGATGACTTATGAATGTATTAACAATGATCTGTGCGTGTATTCTCAAAAGAGAAAAGAAAAAAAATAAACAAAAACAAAAGCAAAATTCCAATTCTACGTTGGTGGTATATATCATAAAAAATGGACTCGAACTAAAAGCATCATGCCATAAGTATAATCAGGTCGGCTCAAGCTCTTTTAAGGCCTTAGGCTAAATTTTTAAAAAGGGTATTTTTAAAAAACATAACCAAAAAAAAAAAAGAATTTAAGAAGATTTTGAGAATTTTTTAAGATCTCTTTTTTGTGATTGAACAGATTTTCTATTATCCTTTTTTTCTTTGTTTTTATTTTTTTATTTTCATACCGAGTATATATTTTCTATTACACATAATCAATAAATAAATAGAGACAAGTACACAACACAAAAATAATAAAAAGTAGTATAACTGATGTAAAATTCAAAAAACAATTATCAAGAAATTAACTAAAAAAAAAAAGAGTATGAAAAATATAACTTGGAGATCTTTAAACTATTTCTATAATTTACTCTTTTTTTTCGTCTATTTTGTTGCCAGTAAAAAAACTTATCAAGAGAATCTTTTTGAGATTCAATCAGTTTTTCAACTTTTTTTTCCTTCAGATTCTCATAACTGGATTTATATTTTCTATTAGATATTCTAATTAGTATTGATTAAACTATATAGAAGATAAATACCCTATTAACAAAAATATGATATCTTACAAAAAAAAAATAATAATAACCACAATGAAAATTGAAATAATTAGAATAAAGCCTAAACATGACTGAGGCCCTAATGCTATCCTCACCTTTGTTTTTTGTAAGTGTTGTATGGACCGTATATCTTGAAGATATACTTTATTATTATTATTATTTTTTTTTTTGACATTTTTTTTATGTTAGACACATATAGGACATGGCCGATAAAATTATTATGAGTAGATGGAGTTTTGTAGGCTTATAGCCTTCAAAAAATAAAATGATAAGTGTTGTATGAGTTGACTCACTTTAGCTATTTTTTTCTTTTTTAAAAAAAAATAAATAGTTTAGGCCTTTTATTTGTCAAAATGAGGTCTTTTCATGCTTTTTTTTTCTACTAATGGGCATTGATTCTCATGGCGCCCTAGGCAGTGGCCTTAGTTGCCTAGCCTTGGAGCCGGCCATGAGTCTAATGACCATAATTGTTATGAGTTTAGGGTATTTTAGGGTTTAGAATGCCAAAGATTGTTTGCAAGTTCAACGTGTTCAAAATGCATGCTATGCATTTGTGAACCAAAAATTTTATTATATTAGAATATTATAAAAATATATGAAAAATTTTTAAGTATCATTTGGAATCAATGGTTAAAAAAAAAATACTTTTCAGCCCTAGCAGAATTATCTTAAGAAAAAACAAAACAAAATAATTTCATTCGGTTCAATAATGATCAACACTTAAATAGAAAAACTGAACTACAAATAAATCACAGTAGTAAAAGGGGAAAAAAACTACAAAAAAATATTAATAGTAAAATAATCAATCAAACTATTGTATTTAACCGATACTTCGACACCTAAATAAAAGAAAGTATAAACATATATTTAAAAGATAAAATAACATACTTTTCATTCGTTTCAATAATCAATCAAATAGAAAAATTGAACTAAAAATAAATTGTAAAATCTAGTTATTTAAAAGGGTAAAAGAGTAAATTTAAAGACTAGTGGCATTTTGGTAATTACTCAATTTCAGAATATAAAATTAAAAATATCTGGATTATTTTATTGAGTGCTATAGTTTTAATAATTGCTATTAAAACCCCAGAATTTCTCTTCTTTCTCCCCCAAGCCCCTCGATCTTTCCTCTTAAAAATTGTCCACAGCTACTGTTCAGCTGCCACCACAACACGCCCCTACCGACTAGACGTGCTTGCCCGCGTGAAGGAGGAGTCGCTGACGAAGCAGTGGCAGAAAACCATGCCCAGTTTCGACGTCCCTCGCCGGAGTTACAGGCCGTCGAAAGTACCGCCCACTGATCAGTTTTTCCACCACTAAGCTGTCGCTTGACGTCCGTTACTCACACCATCGGCACATATAGCTTCCTCTCGCTGTCACCGATCTTCTTTAACTGGTTTCACGGCTCAACTCACCGCCGGTGAGTGTCTCGTCACTATTACTATATTTTAATATTTAATTTATGATATTTTTATAATTATTTTGTAAAATAATTATTTAAGCCGAGAAAATTATACCATGTGAAAGAGGAGATTGAGACGAGAATAGATATGATTTTCTGGTGTCGAAATAAAATTTAGAGATGTGTTAATTATTGAATTGAAAAAGTGGACATTTTTCTAAGGGCGCGTCTACAGTAGGGGCGTCCCTATGTAAGGCCCTGTTTATACACCGTTTGATGGGAATCTGTGTATAAACAGATTCCCTACAGATTCCCATCAAATAGTGTATAAACAGGGGTCTTACGTAGGGGCACCCCTACTATAGCTGCCTCTTTTTTCTAAATATTTCAAAAAGTGATATTTTGTAACTTTCGGATTTTAAAGCCTATTTAAGGCTCAGGATCTCGAAACTGAATTCGGACTTTGAATTTGGACTCAGTGAGGTCGAGAGACAAATTTGATATAAAATATCGCTATATTTCAAAGTGACATGAAAATCGAGACAGTGGCTTATGAATAATGCCGTTCTACGTGCCACAGGTCAAGTCCCGCACTGGGACCTATTTTTGACAAAGTATACATCTAACTTAGCATTTTTGGGTGCTCTGAATTTAGTGGTGATCTCCGTTTCTCAATCTGAGGCTCCATTTGAAAAGTCACTTTTTTAATTAAACTTGTCAAGGTCCTGAAACGACCGTCTGAGTACCAAAGTGACCAAAGGGAGATTTTTTGAGTGTCGCTAGTTTGGTATAGCTACCATCTCGAGGTGGGGGATCCAAATTCCTTGTTTTCTATTATTTTTTTATAAAAATTGGAATATGTTATAAAAATGTGAAATTTTGTGATTTATTTAAATTAAACTATTTTGAATAATTATTTTGATGAATTGTGGATTTGTGAGACATTGTAGACTGTTCTAGATATTTTTCATGTGAGTTTATGCAGGATTTATTTTTGAGATGATTAAATCATAGGCACTATATTGCCGAATTTTAGAGCACAAAATAGATTTTTATTTAAAAATCAGAGTACATCTACAATGTTATTGCATAGTTGTTTATACTGCCTCTCATACTGCACATCCATAGGATCACACATGAGGTCCATCTTAGGCATTGCAGTGCTTAGTAGGCATCCAGTACCCCCGCACTCAGTGAGAGCCCGTAAACTCGTGCAGAGTCTTCTGATTACCCTCCACTCAGCAAGCGTAGACATTCAGTTGCCTCTCCGGTTCGGTAGGCTTAAACACATGGGTGTCCCTTCGATTTTCTAGGATTAGGTATCAGGCAGAGAGTACTTAGTACATGTAGTACAAGTTGCTCTGGTTCGTGATGAGAGGATATGAGCTCATGGAATAGGTTGATTTGTGATACATGCACTATGGATTATTTATCTTTTTTTGCTCTATGGTTTTGATTATGATCTCTGTTGATGATTTTTAATGCACTGTTGACTAGATATTTTGTGAACTGTTTTCAGATTAACTAACTATACAGGGGTTTTTAGAATTGAATATTTTCCCAAAAATTTAATTGGGTATCTTACTGGGTATTTCATACTCACTCTCCTATTTTCCCTCTCACGAAGTGCTCGGTGTAACTTCGGAAGTTCAGGAGTAGGACAGTAAGAAGTTGCTTTCTTTGTTGACAGTTGATAACTGTGTAAGATAGTATTATTTACTTTCTTGGTTTGTATTAATAGTTAAGGACTTGTATCACAGATTCGGTCTGTATAATTTATATGTGTAGATTGTGAGATATATGATGATGCTTGGTTTGTTTAGTAAATTTACTTAATAATCTATATCTAACGGCGGTCACAAAACTATGAAAATTTTACTTTTAAAATTATTTCACAAAATTTTCAAAAACAACTTTTGAATTTTCACTTGTGAAATTCTCTTTCCACCACTGGTCCAGAGTTCGGGTCGTGATATAAATCGCAATAGTAAAAGAAAATAAAATACAAGTAAACAACAAAAGTAAAATAACCAAGCAAATGAACTATTGCATTTGACCGACACCCAATCATATTTAGACTTCTAAATTAAGGAAAAAAATTCAATACCCGATCAATTTAGAACCTAAAACTCTATTTTTAAAAAAAATAGAAGCTAAAACAACAACAAAATTAACAAAATCACATACTCGTTGGGAATCGCAACAATTAATCGTTAAAATTACTAAAATCTTTCTACAGAAAAATCAATTGTTGATAGCTAATATATCTTCTGAAAAAAGGGAAAAAAAAAAAGTTTGTAGACCTTATCAATGTCGAACGGAGTTATTTGAGCTAAGTAGGAGTGATTTTGGGGTTAAATTCGCCAGATTGGAGCTATTGTGCTCGAGAAAGACGGAGGAAAGGGGGATTTCGGCGGCCGATGGTTGGAGAAAGGAGAAGAAGAATGAGGACCAAACTAGAATCAGCCCTCTTTTATATATCTTTAACAACGTTAAAATTACCGTTAAAATATAAATTAAACTTTTCTACGCGGTTTCCACCTTAAGCCGGGAAAGAGAATAAAAATTTTAACACACCCTTTTCGGTGGTGG
>JXTC01000063.1:787892-807217 GCA_002914845.1 Trema orientale
ATCATGTAGTGTTGAGCACCATATAATGCTCTTTAACATTACTCTTTAAAATATCATTAATTAATATAAATGATATAATAGATATTTCCTTTTTCATCTTATACACTTTTACCCATAATAATTTTTTGTTCTTTCGCATTTTCTTCCACTCTACCGAACTTAATTTGTAGATGAGCTATTCTGACTTCGGCTATGTGCCCAAGTTGTAATTATGCAGAAATTTCTTATTGTTCTATCAAAGGTGCGTGAGGTTAATTCGGAAGTGATCGAAATTCAAGGATTTTTTTTTTCTTATTAATAAATTATCTATTTGTTTGATTTTTCTTGTAAAGATAAGACATAATCGACGTTTCTTATATCTATTTGAAAGGATATGTATCATTTGCATTGGATCAGATCTTGCTTGAAAGTTGATCTGCACCACTATGAATTCATGGATATATAGGCTCGAAAAGGATCAATCATTGCTGACGAAACCTCCTCGTAAGCTAAAAGTACAACTACTCCACTAATATCAACATCTTTTTTATGTACAATATATATATGTACTATATATATCGGTACCAAATTAGGTTTTTTTTTTTTTTTTAACTCAATTAAAATTAAACAAATTTTCACGGTAAAAAATAGAAAAAAAAATTATTAAATAATAAATTTTTATTTTTATTCTTTTTTCAAACAGCCAAATTACGATATCCGTTAGATAATGATCTCACGGTTAAAAAAAGAATTATTTATGAGTAGGTAAAAAAAAAAATACATATTAGATTGTGAACTTATATATATATTTATCATGAAATATATATGTATATATTTCACTTGAATATACATGTAATATATATTACTCCACTTAAACCGTACCACTTGGACTTCGTCCACCATTAATACCTAACTTAATTTATGGTCTATATCGATTTAATTACCTTCAATATTAATATTTCTCTAGCCTGTGCTTCAAAAATTCAAATTCTCTCTCTCGTGTAATTAGTCTGATTCGAAGATCGCTCGATATCTGAGCAAAACATGTCTCAGTACAATCAGAATTATCAGCATCGAGGTAAAAAAAGTATATAATTTCCACTAGTTATAATATTTCTATATTTATTATTTGTTTTGCACTTGAGATGTTATTAATTGATCAAGCAGACAGTATCATGCATATATGGATACAGATGTTATTAATTGATCAAGCAGACAGTATCATGCATATATGGTCGTTGGTTTGAATATTATGATCATTAATTTAGTATTATCATTCTACTCTTTGATTTCTCCCTTTAATAAGAAATTTATTTCTTATGGATATTGTTATTATTTAGTATACTTAATTTGAGCCATTCGCTCACAATAGCATAAACTTTGTTTTAGTTTGCCTTAGTTGGTCTATAAATTTTGTCCTATTTCCCAATGGATTAGTTCTTGGATAAACTAAAGCTAGCATATGTTTTGTTTTAGTTTATAAGTTTAAAAACTGATTATGTATATCCCTATAACTTGCTAAAATTAATGTTCAGAGTAGTTCCACAATAAACATATAGCTGGGAGGCGATCACATTTCTCCCCACGTGAGTTTCTAGATGGAAGCATTTGGTGGACCTTACTACGGGAATGGATTGGACCATTTGTCAAGACCTTTGTTTGGTATTAGGAAAAAAGAGGGACAACTTTGTAATAGGCTAAAATAGAAACCCAAGAGAGTGATTATTTTAACCCAAATAAATGATAAGTTGTTTTTTTTTTTTTTTCTGTAGTAAAAAAAAAAATTATCAAGTTTGAAGGTGGCGTACCCATATTACCTCAGGTAGTGAACCCACCTATACTAATTAATGAATCTCTCTCCAAATATAATATTGCCTATAAACCTCTAACCACGCTTGCTGCGCTGCCCGGTAATTAGCACGGTATAGTAGATGATAAGTTCAAATAGTCTCATAATCTTCTTTACTTCCCAACAAAAGTATTGAGCCCTACACCCTTTTTTTTTTTCTATTTACTTTTTTCTCACTTTAGTAGGTTTAGGGTCCCACATATCTTTTTAAATAAGTATATATCGCTACACATTTTCCTAATAATGTGTTTCCATGCATTTTATTCTTTCTTTTATTATTATTTAGGCCAATTCTACGTTTTACCAAATAAGTTATAAGTTATAGTACTAATGTAATCTAATCCAATCCTAAGCATGAGTCTAGTCCAATTTTAACCTACCAAACGAGCTATTATAAGTTCAAATCTAAAACAAAAATTATTATGCAAGAATTTAAGTCTACCAGCCACGAAGGTTAATCATAATTATTAATTATACTTGTTTACGTTTTTCTTCCCCATTTCTTGTATTTTACATAATTCTTTACCATTTTTTACGTATTCAATACGTAATTGATTGTTGGAGTGGGGTTTGGAATATAATTAATGAGTTTGGTTTAAATGGTTACAACAATATTTATCCATTGATGGTTACAATGGTTTAAGCCGTTAGATCTAATATCCTACGGTAGTGATTAGTTTGGTGGTTGGCCAAAAAAATTTAATGCTATTTATTACTATCAAAAAAATTTAATACTATCACTATTTTTCTTAGTATCCATTCATGATCACAAAAAAATTGTAACCATTGAAAAGTCCTCTTATAATTAATATATATAAATATATATATATATATTATTGCAGCATCAAATCCTATGCATGGAGGTCCTCCTAGTTACGTGGCGCCACCGAAATCTGATGTTAACGCTGTCAAAGATGATTCACCATACCTTAACTATGTTCCTCCACAGGAAACCAAATCCAGGGGTGATGGCTTCTGGAGGGGATGGTATTTCTCTCTCTTATTATATGTAACGTACAATATGAATTGTGTCTATACATATTACTAATGAGATTAATGTATTTCACTTTTGTTAATTCTGACCCTAGTTGTGCTGGCTGGTGCTGCTACTGTTGCTTGGATATGTGCTTTTGATGAGTATTAGGGCTAAGAGGAGTCAAGAGAGCAATACGTACTTTTATATGATACGTGTTTTAGAGTTCAAAGTTTAAATATCTACTTAGGTTGTTATTATGTCAAAAAGAGATATTTTGTTTTGCTAAGTACTTACGAATTCTCTTTATATGTATGTCTCATATTAATTATACATGTAGTACTGTTTGATTTGCATCACTAAGCCCAGCTATCTCTAATTATCAACCTAATTAATGTAGGAAATAATTAACATGCAATATAAGGTTACAAAAGATTACAAGCGGATATAACAAAACTTTATAATAAAGTTACCAAAAGTTTGCTCCTAACTTTTCAGAATTCTAGTTGCACTTCGGAAATCCTGTAAAANCCGGTAGAATGCTTGAGGAATTGCAAGCGTCAGTTTCCCAGGATACAGCGACTAAAAGTGGCAGGCAAAGCACCAACACCTCCACTCTACGAACTGGATTTTTTTTTTTTTTTTATGAACTCTAACACTCTAAAAAGATCTAGCTATGAAATTTCTAAATTCTTTAAGAACTATAGGTAGAAAACTCAGAAGAACTCAAGAACAGTTGAGAATAGAGAAATTGAGAGAGAGCGCTAGAAAGAAAAACTAGAGAGATGCTTCTCGGTTTTGGTGTGTGGAATGAGGAGGAGGAGGTCTCCTTTTATAGTCTCCAAGGAATGACTTATAAGCAAAATCTGAAACCTGTCCATTAAACCCAAAACGTTTTTCAGATTTTAGCATAGCTGTTACTCATGTTAACATGGCTGTTACATATGCCAGCAACAATCAAAACGTCCAAAAATATTTAACTAAACGTTTTCCAAATTGATTCTGGTAGTTTCGGGCATTAATCACATAGGTTACATCATTTGATGAAGCAAAATCGTCCAAAAAGAAAGAAAAAATTGTACTGGGCCGCAACAAAAGGTTGGACTTACTATGGTCCAAGTTTCGGCCCGGCATTCGTGTCCGCAGGTGCGGGCACACACGAGCTCATACAAATTCAGGCCCAAGCCCGAAGATTTGCACCCCATGCGCGCACCTGAGAGAGCATCTGTGGTAGTTATTCTTACCACCATCACAAAACATGGTTCATTATAAACCACTTGAACTAAGCATTTCCCACCAATGTGGGACTCTCACTTTTTTTTTTTCTTTCTTTTTTCATTTTAATGGTGCACTTTTGAGCAACAATTTCTCATTCATCCGTGCATCATTTTGAGCGTGTGAATATACGAAATCGATGTACTCGCGGAGGAGAACAAGAATTCACCAAGACCTTTCATCAATAAGATGTGGGTCCCACTCAATTTTTAGCTTCAAAATGGCTCATAAAAATGGGTTCTTTAACACAAATTTGGACTTTACAAAATACATGGGCTTCCAAGCCCAAGACAAGCCCAATAACTAAACCCATTTCTTCCATTTTCCAACAATTAAAGCATATATAAAGGTAGTAATTAAACTATTTACGTATAAGCCAATTACTATATGTATCAATATTTCGGTGAAATCCAAACAAATCCTATTTGCCAATACAATATTTCCATTGTTACGTCAATATTATTGCTCAAAGCTTTCTGAGTTCGCGAGTCGTGTATCACGTCAATATTATTTGATTACACCATTTTCTATCTATTGCACCTGTTGGGTCAGTTTCAATGCCATAACATAAGTCAATTAGCCAACGTAATAAGAAAATGGAGCTGAAAAGATATTATTTGATTGAGCGCTGGCTTAGAGACAGTGACATATTAATAAAAACTACACTTATCCAAACAAATAAAATAAAATAAACAAAAGTACTCAAATAGCGGAAGAGAGGGAGCAACAGAAGGACCAATATATGTCATGCCTCAAAAAGAAAAAAATCAAAATGTCAATCTTTATTGTTGGGTTACAAACGTACATATAATGTACAGATGACACATGCCTTCAGAAAATTAAAAAAATAGCCACTTTTTGCTCTATATTCTGTGTTGGCAAAACAATACGGGCCTTCATTTGCCTAATCATCCTCATAGATTCGATTCACATCTTCGGGCATATTTTTCAAAGTCACAGCCCAAAACTATACGTTTGCAATAACAATGGTCCTCATGTGGACCGCTAGAACCTACGCAGAAATGGCCGAACGTTCCTTAAATCTACACACCTCATGTGCTCCAGTCCTGTCTTTTGGAGAACATCGTTGGCTTTTGGTTGACTTGACTGTATATGATTAAAAATATAGTTACTATTTCTTTTTTTTTTTCAATCTTTTTATTTTGTTTTGATTAAAAATTTGAAACCGAACTTTCTTCTTGCTAAATTAAATATATGTATATGCATATATAATATTGGTCGTAGGTATATTATGTTGTCCTCTCTCAAACATGCGCGTGCACATTTTCCAGCTTTGCTGAATAATTTAATGATTGTCGGAAGGGTGTGTAGAATAATTGCAATATCATCGTACGCTTGCATATTAAAAAATATTTTATTTTTCAAAAAGGAATAATTAAAAAAATGAATTAGTTGTCATTTTCATGTTCACAAAGTGGCCAATGATCAAACTTTGAAACTAAGAAGGCGCGTCTACAGTAGAGGCGTCCCTACGTAAGACCCTGTCTATACACCGTTTGATGGGAATCTGTATATAAATAGATTCCCCACAGATTCTCATCAAAAATAGATTCCCCACAGATTCTTATCAAACGGTGTTTAAAGGGAACTTACGTAGGGGCGCCCCTACTGTAGTCCCAAAATTATGGGAATGATCCACTGAATTTATGAGTCATGACGATTTAAAACTCAATAATATTCAATCATAATAACCCTGTATTGGATATGAATGGCCATGAAGATTCATTGCCATGCAATTTCCAAATGTATATGATTGCCAAAAATTAATTACATATATAAGAAAATTTGTATGTATGACAAACTAGCATCGTGTTGAAAATGTTTCGTTGTATTGAATTTTGAAGCTTTGAAAGCAAGAATTGACCGAAAAAATGTATAAAATATTATAATTCGTCGTCATTAGTGTTCCAACACTATTCCAGATGAAGCTACGCGTATTGGTAAAAATTTTTGAGATATAAACAGTAGGCAAAGCCGTCTTAATATGAGTTAAGACCCTAGGTAAAATTTATTATCGGATTTTTTTTTTTTTTTTGAAGGAGCTTTATAATATTAGTTTTGATTTTTCTATTTAAAATTTATTTTTCTAGCTTGTTGAGATGCAAAATTATTAATTAATTCTTTGTATTCAAGATTGGCTAGATTTTTCTAGCTTTTTCTAGCTTCAGTTTCTTCATTTATTTTAGACTCTTCCATATTTTCTTGACACTTTTAACTTGTGTTTCCATCTATTTTATTGCTCGTAAAAAACTTATCAAGAGCATCTTTTTGAGATTCAATCAGTTTTTCTGCTCTCCTTTTTTTTCTTAAGTTTCTCATACCTAGATTCATATTTTATATTAGACATTCTAATTATTATTGATAATTAAACTACGTAAAAAATTAAACACTCTAATAATAAAATTACAAAAATATAATATCTTACAAAGAAAAACCACAAAACGCAATAGAAAATGTAATTACTACTTTAAATTTCACAGATAATGAAATAAAATAAACAAATCAATTAATGATTGAACCTGGAGGATGGAACCAAACGTGAAAAGCTTGGTTAATCCTCAATGAGAGAGAGAGAGAATTAAAGAGATGAGATTAGAGAGTCGATGAGATGAGTGTGAGTTTTTTTTTTTTGCTCTGCCGCTGCATAATACAGACTATAAAGAAGAAAGGGTGAGTCTGAACTAGGGCTGGCAATTCGTGTCATTCGTGTCGACCCATTTAATGTCGTGCGGGTTTCGTGTTACCAGTGAATTACCTGTTTAATGAAAACGTCAGTCAGACTGACGTGTTACAATACTTCTAAACATTATAATTATTCATTTACTTGATTTTTTCACTCTAGTTTTACTTTATTAAGGTAAATTAGCTTATTAGTTTATGATTTTTCATTTAAATCACAAGAAATTTGTTAAAAAATATTTTTAATGGAGTCATTATTTAATATTTTATAATATATTTTGATAAAAAATTAATTAATCGTGTTAATTCGGATCAATTTCGTGTCAAGCGTGTCAATTAAACGTGCAGGTTTCGAGTCGTGTTGGCGGGTCGTGTTCAAATTGTCAGCCCTAGTCTGAACATTAGAGCCGAGCCACACTCAGTCATTCACTCTCATTTTTTGTGAGTGCTGTATGGGTATAATATTTTTTTTACTTGAATTATGGGCTGAATGTTTTATATATATATTTTTTAAATTAGGCCGACAAAACTATCAAAACATATTATATAAATGTTATAAGTGTAGCAGTTGTAGCCTTTAAAAATAATTGTTAGTGCTGTGTGTGGTCTACGTATTTTTTATAGGAAAAAAAAAGACTTAAACAATTAAGGCTGCTAAATAATTTAGAGGACTATTTACATTAATTTTTTCCCTTTTAGTGGTCTTGCTTCTCAAGGGGTCCTAGGCAATGGCTTTAGTGGCCTACCCTCGGAGCCGGGCCTGACAGGAAGAGACTTACAAACACCCTAGAGGTAAGTAGTTGTCCTCTTTGAAATTTTAAAACGTAAATATTACGTTCACATTCATAGGTACATTGATCAGAGTTATGTTTTGAACCCAAATAAATTTCACTTCTTTTAATGCTTTCAAAAGGCTATAGAGCCTATGGATCATTGCATTGACTGAGAAATAAATTAAAATTAGTCGATCTATTTTCACATGTTTTTAATAGGATAGGAGGCATGTAATTATTTGAAGACGTAATTGAATTAAGCTGTAATAGTACCCTAGAATCGATCCTTTATTTTGATGGATCCTAGAGTACTTAGTATGTTTATGTAGACCTATATATACCTTAACGAGTTTCACTTTATTTTGATTAACTCTTACATACTGCTCAACGCAGCTCATTTATTATACATAATTACCAATAGGAGTAAGCGAAATTAACGTACCAAACTTTCAATGGGTAAGATAATTAACCATTATCCTAAGAATTTATTTTAATGTCCAAGTCTTAATTATCATAGTACTAGACTTATTTAAGGGTGAATAAAGGAGGCCAATTCATACATAATTTAGAACTTCAGACATGTACTTTTGTAATTAGTCGAGTGCGAGGATATATAGATCCAAGATTTGGTTTTCATTGAAAAAAAATAAGAAAGTTTGGATGACTAAACTTCATCAGTGTTTACAGTGTAATTTAATTAGTTTTACCTTAATTCAGTGGCTAAATGTGTGTGATTTATGTTTATTTTTTCAAACCACATGATCCACGCTTACATTTATGGTATGGTGTAGTTTAGCTTCTGCACTTTGGACAATAAGATTTAGAATTGAGCTTTGCAAATTTGACAAATTGAAATTTAAGTCTACTATTGCTTCAAAAATACTAATAAGTACCCTGTTGAGTTGGTGGGTTGTTGCATTATTGAGAAATAGATTAAACATCTTGGTCTTTGCTTTTAAGTTTCAACATGTTTTTAATAGGATAGGAGGAATATTATAACCATTTCTAGATGAGTGTTTTAATGAAGAGATTATAGTACCCTAGAGAGTCGATCCTTTTGAGGGATCTGGAATAGTAAGTACGTCTTTGTAGATAAGGACTAGTTCAACTTCAAGCCAACTGTCTCTTACATCTTCTATGGTATTGCTCCGTACTCCATATATCCCATTATATATATATAAGTGAAGTATTAGGAAAAGACGCAATCTATCCTTTTTTTTTTTTGAGCCTTTCATATCTCCACATATCCCATTATTTATATAAGTGAAGTATTAGGAAAAGACGCAATTTATCCTAGCATTTCATATCGATTTGTCTTATACTGAGACCCACGGAGAGTCCATTTCTCTATTAAATGGAATAATACTATAGGATACCAATAGTAAACAGTGTTATAATAATATATCAGTCTGTCACTAGATTTGAGCCTACACACGCTCGACTTAACACGCTCGACTTAACTTTCCATGAGTAAGATCATCAACTCTAGAATTTATTTTATTTAATGTCTAAATTTATTTTACTAGACTTACTAGCTATAAGGGGTGGCCATAGGAGGCCAATCTCATACTTAAGTGAGAGTTTGTGAAACTTTCAGAAAAATAAATATATTAATAGGTAGAAAAAAGAATTGAATGAGAGAAAAAACAAAAAACGTTATCTTGAAGACTTGGGAGGGACGTCTTAAATCTTAGGGACTGTTTGGCATTGTTTTTTGTTTTCTGTTTTTAGAGTTATGTTTTCAGAAATGAGAACAAAAACTGTTTGGGCGTGTCTACAGTGGGGGCGCCCCTACATAGGGCCCTGTCTATTCACCGTTGGATGGGAATCTGTATATAAATGAATTCTCCATAGATTCCCGTTATTCCCCACAGATTCCCATCCAACGATAATTAAGGCATGACCCTACGTAGGAACGCCCCTACCGTAGCCATCCCCAAACTGTTTTATAATGTTTTTAGAAAATAATGGGTGTTTGGCAAATGTTTTCTAAAAATATTTTTTAGGAAAAAAAAATTATATGAATATAAAAAATCATCTTTGTATTATAAAAAAAAAAGGGCGCGTCTACAGTAGGGGCGCCCCTACGCAGGGCACTGTCTATTCACCGTTGGATGGAAATCTGTATATAAATAGATTCTCCACAGATTCCCGTTATTCCCCACAGATTCCCATCCAACGATAATTAAGGCATGACCCTACGTAGGGACGCCCCTACCGTAGCCATCCCCAAAAAAAAATATTTAGAGAGAAAAAGTCAAGCGAGAGTGACCAGGTATAAATTCAAGTAAGGGAATGAGGAGAGAGAAAGTCACAAGAGAAAAGGTAATGAAAGATAATAATGAGAGAAAAAGTAATAAGAGAGAATATGGAAATAAAAAGTGTTGAGAAAGATAAAAGAAAAAAAACTAATGAAAACACACAAGAAAGAGAAAGTGATAAGAATACATGAGGATAAAAAATAAAGACAAAAAAAGTTATAAAAAACAAAGTAGTAATAAAGAATGAGGAGGGATAATGTGATTAAAAAAAATGAAGGGATAAAAAATAATGAGAGAGAAAGTGATAGAATAACATAAGGAGAGAGAAAATGATGAGAGAGAATAAGGAGAGAGAAAATAGTGAGAGAGAATGAGGAGAGAGAAAGTGATGAGAGAGTATGAGGATTGAGAGAATGAAGAGAGAGAAAGTGATAAGAGGGAATGAAGAGAGAGAAAGTAGTTAGAGAAAGTGACGAGAGAGGACTACGAGAGAGAAAATTACAAGAAAATGTGTATATGAAAGTTATATGAAAGAATTTTTATTTTTTTCAGAAAAAGAAAAAGTTAAGAAAACACCTTGAAAACAACATTTTGTTGTTCTCTGAATTTTCTGTTTTCTTTAACTCTGTTTTTAAAAATTGTTCTCAGAGAACAATGTCAAACACTCTTATTTGTTCTCAGAAAATAGTTTTCTGTTTTTAAAAACAAAAAACTATTTTTTAGTTATGATGCCAAACAGCCCCTTAATTGGTGTCCTTTTTTTTTTCTTTCTTCTTCCCGATGATGGGGTTCTGGCTGCTATCTATGAGTACCACTGTACCACTACGAGTACTCCATCCACCATTAGATTAAAGGTCAGATTCAAAAAGCAGCATCCAACGGTCCCAAGGTCATAACGCGCTGATCAAGATTTATTATTTACTCATTTATTTTCTGAAAAGTAGACCTTTTTCCCCTTATTAAAAAAAAAAAAAAAAAGAAGAAAGAAAGAAAGAAAGAAAGAAAGAAAAGTAGTCCTTTGAAACTTCGAACGTGATGCAAAGTAGTCCTTTGCTTCTTTTGAAAACTCCGACAATTAAATGCAGAATAAAAGTAGGGAAAACGGGTCAACCCGAAATTGCATGACCCATTATGATAACAACAGCTAAAGAAACCGCGGTCGTATAAAGCTCTGAAAATTTCATGGGTTTGTTTGCAAAGGAAGAAATGGGTGTGTTCGGAATCTCAGAAAATTGGGAGGTGGAATCGTACCCAGTGGCCCAGGACTTGGTTTTCATTCCCTTCTTTGCTCTACTTTTCCCTTCAGTTCGGCTTTTCCTAGACAGATATGTCTTTGAGGTAAATCACTTTCTTATTCTTCTCTGAATTTACTATGTATTGTGTTTTGTTTTTCTTCTTTGGCAATTTTTTTTTTTTTAATTTTTGCCCCCCAGAAGAAATGAAATGAACGGTTGAGATTTTCTCAAACAAAAGATAAAAATGTTGTAAGCTAACCCTTTTGTCTTTACTTTTTCTTGATCTTTAAAACTGCTTTTTTTTTTTTTTTTTCAAAAACGAAGTTGGGTGGTAGTACTAGAATGTTAGACCATAGTTTCATGTGTTAACTCAACCAAATATGATTTAGATGAAAACAGAAATAATTAAAACTTGGGAATAATTTGGCTAATGTAGCATACTTTTTTTGTGGGATTCAGATTTCTGTAGTTTGGAGGATTAGAATTTATATGCCTCTGTCCATGTTCATACAATGATGTAGCAACATTTAGCATATGAATGATTTAATCAAAGCAAAGTTAAATTTTTTTTTTAATAAAGGTTGATTATGAAGCTTTCTCTGTTTAATTTCTGCTTTGGCATGTCTCTTTTACTGGCTCGTGTTTCTGGGTTTGTTATTTTCTCTACTTACTAGTTACTACCTATAACTTTTCGAGTTATGGGTCTTTGTTCAGGTTTCTTTAATATACATTTATCTTAATGTGATGTGATTCATTTCACACACTTTTTTTTTTTTAAAAAAAAAAAAAGAAAAGAAAGTTGTGTTACATTATGCTTGATAAGGAAGTAGTAAGATGAATTTGTTTGAGTTGTCCTGTGTTCATTACAATCTTCCTGAATGGGATATCTTTAATCAGACTTAGCATTAAGCTTAATCAATTTCAGCTAGACTCAACACCCAGGATCTATTATTTTTCTCTAGATGGTGTTGTATATGTTTGAATCAAATGTTCATGTTTACCGTAGGGAATAGCTCGACGCCTGATTTTTGGGAGAAGGCATTACCAGCTGAATTTCGAGGCCCGGTGGAGGAGAAAGAAAGTTGACAAGTTCAAAGAGTCTGCATGGAAATGTCTATACTACTCTTCATCTGAGCTTTTTGCACTTTATGTTACCTATAATGAACCATGGTTCACTAATACCAGATACTTTTGGGAAGGACCAGGAGATCAGACTTGGCCAGAACAGAAAATTAAGTTCGTTCCTCAACTTGACAGATTAGATCCTTTGTTAACTTCGAAAAATACTAGAGTTATCTTAATTTTTGATGTTTATGATAGTTGTTCTCTTTCAAATTACTCCTCTTTCCCTAATTGGCAGATTGAAATTGAAGGCATTGTATATGTATGCTGGTGGATTCTACATTTACTCCACCTTTGCTTTGGTGTTTTGGGAAACAAGGCGTTCTGACTTTTACGTGTCAATGGGTCATCACTTAACAACTTTCACTTTGATTTTGTTGTCTTATATATTTAGGTATGTTTGGAAAGGCTTCAGCTTGTAGTTTGGATTCCAGTCAGCAAGTTAAAACAAAGAACTGACTGTTATACTGATTTCGTTCTTCAATGTCTCAATAATCCCTTCTGTCTGGTCTTCAGGTTTGCTCGAGTTGGTTCGATCATTTTAGCTATCCATGAAGGAACTGATGTGCTTTTAGAAGTTGCAAAGATGTCAAAGTATAGTGGCTTTGAAGGGATTGCCAGCCTCTTTTTTGTTCTTTTCGTTTTCTCGTGGACCGTACAACGCCTTATTTACTATCCATTTTGGATACTTTGGAGCACAAGGTGAATTATGTTTTCAGGAATTAAGTTAAATGCTAATACTTACACCAAGTGAAAAAGTGCCTATATAATGTCATAAGCAAAATTAGATACTGCAATCATAATCTATTCTCAGGGTTGTGGGGTGGGTGCGGAGAAAGAAAAACTCGTAACATATATCTCTAACATTGCATGTTAGTTCTAGTCTGCTTCAATTTCCAAGAGATAAAGAGCGTTAAAAGACTACTTAGATGGTTGTTTGTTAAATTCTTTTGTGCTTAGTTTCGGTCTTCGGTTCTATTTTTCTCACTATCTTATGAATTAAAATTTTTGAATGTTGGTTATTGCTTCTCTCATATGTAACGGCATAAGGAAACAGAATCACAGATGCATAACATGTAGAGACAGAAGTTCAAAAATACCATATCCTTATTCTGTCTTGACCTACACTTCTATTGCTTTGAATTCTGGGGAAGAGCCAAGTTTTCCACTGTTTTCTTCTGGTAAATAAGTCAGTTAATCTTTTCTTCGAATAATTTTGCTGCAGATATGAAGTTGTGTCGATCTTGGATAAGGAGAATCATGTAGTAACTCATTCTGTAAAATACTATCTGTTTAATGCTCTTCTTCACGGTTTGCTCATTTGTCACATTTATTGGTGGCTGTTGATGATCCGGATGCTCATAAGGAAAATCAAGACAAAACAGCTCGATGATGATGTTCGATCTGGTAATGAGCTAATTTGTCTGTTAAATATCTACTTTCTATCTAATATTTAACATGTCATTGGCTAAGAGAAATCATGACAAGAGCTGGCAACATGTAATAAAGAGTCATTACTCATATGGAATAAAAAAGAAATGACTAAATGAAATTAACAATCTTTTCACCACAAAAACAGTGATCTTCCCTTAATTTTTGGTTTGGTTTGTTTTTCGCTGCAGATAATGAAAGTGAAGAAGAACATGAAGATTGATTACTATAAAAGACTATGAACACAGTACTTGAAGTATTTTGATGCTATTGTTGGCCTTGGATTCCTGGATGAGTTCTACCATGTCAGCCTTTGTTCCCTTCCCTGGGGAAACAGGCTTCTTAGTTCTTGAACATTTCTGCATATGCTAAAAGGACATTGTAAATCCTCTAATACAAACTTTTTATGGCTTATACAACATCACAAGGAATTTTCACTAATGATACCCATAAGAAATCTTGTTTAAGGATTAAAGATTCTCAATATAAAGCGGGGTTGATATCACAATTATTGAGTTTTTACTATTCAATCGAATTGATCAAACCTACGAATGCTAAGGGAGGGTGACACTAATAAATTACAAGAATGAAATCAGACAGCTGGGGCAGAGCAATATATAAGACTTTAACCAATGCAGAACTGCCAAAACTACAAAAAGAAAAACTCTTACATTCTTCAAGTAACTGCTATTACTTAAATTTTATCTATTTCTCTTTAAAGTACGAAAGGAATGTGAAATGACTGCTTTTTGATAGCTTTGTTTGGCGCTGGAGGTAAAGACATGAACAGTGAGATACTGAAGCCGAACTTCATTTCATTGCATATCTATATCAACGAGAGAACTTTGAGATCAGCTTGTCAACATGAATAATGATATCATCGATACTTGGGCGAACCGCAGGCTGAGGCTGAAGCATCCATGTTACAAACTGGTGAAGAGCTTCAGGGTATGGCGGATTGGGTCCACCAGGCCACTTTACTTGGGCATTGACAATGGCCAATTGTAAGCTTCCTCCAGATTCTCCAAGTGCATATTCGAATGGAGATACTCCGTACCTGCATATATGAGCCATAAGTAATCGGAAAAATGTCTAAAAGCAGACTGGTAAACCATAAAATTAAGCTTTTCACAAGGACCACGTAATGATACCATTGTTAGTAAATGATCAGAGCCATGAGAATAACGTACTAAACAACGCAACAAAAAGCACACATAATGTACCGGTAATAAAATATTCCAAAGATGTCACCACGGATGCAACAAAAGAAACACGGCTTAAAACTTAAATGAATAAAAGATCACAATAAGACACTATCAAATACCAGGTAAAAAGAATTCAAGTTAAAGCCTTCTTGAGATTTTCAGCATTACATATATGTGAAGGTGTAGTTCATTGAACGTATGTGCTTTATAGCAAACCTTCCGTAGAAATAAATAAATGTGAACATAGTATACACACAAGTGTGACAGCCATCTTCAGTTGGCACCACAATTACAAGAAAATTTCGCCCAAGCTACATAGAATTACATACTATGGTACCATGGATAGGCCAAACATAGTACTTAAACGTTTAGTATACTTTTAAGTGAATGGTAACAGACTTTTAATAAATACACAACATGCCTAATGATGTCATACAGAGACAACACCAACTCTGACTCTTATCTATCTATAGGAGAAGAATCATTTCAAGGGCATAGAACTTGGTTTACACAGCAATAAATTACATTACAAAATCATCCTTCTATAGCATCTAAGGTTTCCATCTTGTTCTGAGTGACTATATCTGAGAAAGTAATTTTCTCTCTCTTTATTTTCATCTAAAGGATTAAGTTTCAATATCAGGTGAAAGAATGAAAGTCATGATCAATTATGCTGTATTTAACCAGTGTAGAAGTATAAATTACAAAAGTTGCACACACTGAGACGGTATAACCTGAAAGTCTAGCAGGGCAAGGTGGTAAGATTTGGAAGCTTCCAGAAAAAGACTAGCAGTTAATTTTTTACGACGGAGGATCTTATATTCACTATCAGTATCTAAGTGACAAGCACCATAACAAAAAATTTCTATGCTCTCCTAGTTAGTTTGTCAACATATGTGGACATGCACATAAACAAATAAGTAGTTTCACTTTTCATAATGAGTAAACAGAAGGGGAAAAAAAGGTAAGATGGGAAGAAATCAAACAAAGAGATCTCAAAAAGAAAAGAAAATGGAGACCCCGAAGGATAAATCCTCACATTATTGCATATAAAGTGCATCCTAATGACCAAATGTCAGTTCTCTCATCGATATCTGCATGACTTGGACAATCCCACAACTCAGGAGCTCGAATAGGTGCTGAACAATGCTCAGATGCCCATTCCTACACAGCAAGCAATATGAACCAACCATCAGTATTATTTATTTCGTATACCAGCCAACCATCAGTATTAATGAGTATGAAATATGCTGAGTATGAAATATGTTGATTACAGATGACAACTAGGCTTGATTTAGTTGGCAAACCTCAAAACACTGAAGCACTTCCAAGACATTTTTTGTCTTTACAAATATGCAATTAGTTTCTAGTATATCTATATATTAATTGAAGCAACAATTTTTTTTAACCTTATAAGATTTCCAAAAAAATAGAATTTTAAACCTCATGCAGATACCGATGCACTGGATGAACGCCATTCAAAGTAGTGAAAATAATGCATTGTGTAAAAGTGTAAGTATATATTTTGGGATGGGAAAGGCATATTAAAAAACGAAAAGCACCTGCAATTGTAGTGCCTCAGAACGGGACCGAATTTGCCTCCTTGCAGGTCGGGCACTGCCAAAATCCATCAGTATGGCAAGTGGTGGTTGTCCTTTTCTATGAGTTATAAGGACATTACCAGGCTTGACATCATTATGGGCGTATGGTGGATCTAAACTGTGCATGTGCTTAAGGCCTGCACAGAGCTGTTGAATAGATGCTCGGGTTAAAATTTTTCAACATTGAGAATTACTTCGCCAATAGTTGAATCATTGTAGCATGCAGAAGCGGAACCAAAACACAAGTAATACCATAACTTGGTTTAAATATACTAAAGAAACATGTCCGTGTACCTGTCTGAATATATGGAGAACATCCGAGGTAGAGAAGTACTCCTTTTTAGCTTTCATAGTTTGAGCATTGTCCAATAATGTTCCATCCAAATGAACTGGAAACAACAAGTATGCTTCATGCTTCCAAGATCCTTCTTGTGTACCCTGCCAACAGAAAGTACATAATGAACTATATGAAAAAAGTTTCAAGATTTATGACTTCCTTTTTGCAGTTTAAATAGTGTTTAAGATACAGATACGATTAAGAGTAAGAAACTAAAAATTGATTCTACTACTAAAGCCGTATAGAGAACTGCTTTTCAAAAGGCTTAGCGTACAATTTCAATATATTTAAAAAGGAATATCAATTCCATAATGGAGGCATGTTCCCATTACACAATACCCGCAGCGACCGATAAGCCACAAAGCCGAGCTATTTTTTTATCTTTTCTTTTCTTTATGAGAAAATTGACACCAATGGATCAGGTGATCCACAAATCCAATAACGATAAACAACATAACCATGAATTCCAACATTCCATTAATTGCCACAGATTCTTGAATTGTAGGAACAAAGTCTAGGGCCGAAGAAGAAGTTCAAATATATGTATGTCTATGCCAAGAAAATCCAACAAAGGCACCCGTTCAACAAGATCTAATCAAGTTCAGAAGTTAAAATTCCAATAGGAAAAATAAAACCTAAACTTTTTTGTGAACTAGTAATGAATATCAGTTTAGATAAGAACCTTGACAGCAATAATGGCATGATCAAGAAGTGGAAGTAGATTAGGATGACTGAACAGCGATGAAACACGAATCTCCTCCCTCACCAACTCCAACTGCTCACTATTCTGAATGAGAACCTTTTTCATAGCATAAGTCCCGTCATCTGCAAAAGAAACACGTATTATTTTAATATCAGTCATAGTAATTTTGAGTAGTTCACAGTTGAGTAAAATTGAATTACTACAAATATAAGTAACACTGAGATAATTACACATTTTCAAACTGACCAAAAATCCATGTCAGGGAAACTAATCATGCGAAAAAAAAAAAAAAAAAGGGGAGAAAGATTACGTGAACCACGGCATAACTCTGTTGAAGACAGGAATAAAACTTCCAGAATTGACATTTCCTAGAAAAAGAAAAAATTCACGAACTTCAGGCAGCCAACATCCCATAATCAAATTCTGAAGCTTTTGGATCATTAGTTCATTCGGAGGAAGAAAAACCAAAGCAATTCTCTCACAACCATGATGAATTGGAACAGACCAAGATGTTAGAGGGATCCAAAATAAAGACAAGAGGGTCCTTCAACATCTTGGCACGTACCACTACATTCTAAAACTAAAAAACTCAATAGGAAAAGAAAAAGGTGGCAAACATCAAACATGACATGAATCACCAATAACTAATTAAAGCCAAATTCTGAAACTTTAAATCCCATAAAACTACCACATTGCAAACTAAAATCTATCAAAACAAATCCTTTGTACTCATTAATAAATGACCCAGATCACTAAATTGGATAGAGAATCAAATTAAACCATTTCAGATTCATAACGAAATGACCCAGATCACGAAATTCCAACAATACATTGATAAACTCAATAGTAATCAAAACAAAAGTAAATTCAGATTCAAACACAAATAACCCAGATTACAGTATATATGAAAATAAACACACAAAAAAAAGCATAAATTGGGAGAGGGATCGAACCAGAGAGATGAGAGGTGTCTTTGACTTTTTTGGCAAGACCACCACCAGCAGAAGTGTCGGTGACGACCTCCTTGACGAGGAAGACATAGGCGAAGCCACCTTCACCGAGCTGCCTCAAGATCCTGAAGCGATTTTCATTGATCCACACATCTCCTCCACCATTAACGGCGTCGTACAGAGCATTCAACCCAGAAAATGAACAACCCATCTTCCTCTTCTTCTTCTTCTTCTTCTTGTTCTCAACTAAGAAAGAGATGAAACCAGGTTTTCCAAAGCTCAAATTTGAAGACCTGATTTCATATCAATCAATCAAATTTATCAAAATGTGTTATTGAGAGAGCTTTGAGTGTGATTTTGGTCTTAAAATTTTATATAATTTTTTTTTTGTCTACCATTTTTTTTTTTTCCCTTCCAAGTCTTTACACTAGATCTAATCTCAGGGAAACTTTATTTTCGTTTTTATATAATTCTCTTTCTTTATTGTTTTTTTTTTTTTTAATCTTTGGATCTCTCAAACGTACACGTGGATTGCTTTTGATAGACAACTTTTTCAGGCGTCTATTCCTCAATTTTGGGAAGGTAACGCTAAAAACAAATAATTTAAAATACAATAAGAATAATACTTGAGGTTTGAGTTTAAAATAGTTTAAATCCTATCATTCGGACTCAGTAAAATTTTTAAAAATTAATAATTTTAATTGATAAAAAAATAATAATATTTTCAAAATTAAGTATAATAATAGAGACTAATGTAGTTTTAATAGAGTATATTATTATTTTTTCGTTACTAAAACTGGTTAAAAATCAGTTTAGAATATTAATTTTTAGAAATTCTTAATTTCAAAGTATTATTTTGTAAAGTCCAAATTTTAGAATTTAAATCGTAGAACACCCAAATTTCATATGTTCTTCTTTTTTTTTTTTTTTT
>JXTC01000063.1:807249-828806 GCA_002914845.1 Trema orientale
AAAAAAAAAAAAATTACACCATTAAAAGGATAACTTGCTTGATGACACTTAATTATATAAAATTAAAAAAAAAAAAAAAGATGGAGATTTTCACATAATGTAGATTAGGGAAAAAAAATTAAAATCGTTTTTCTTTTTCATTTCTAAAAATAAATTTCCCAAGTAATCCCTTAAAAAAATCAATAGCCTTAAATTATGTTTTAGGAAAGGAAAAAAATAAGATGGTTTTGTTTGCTCATTTTTAAATCATGTTTTTCTTTTAATTATAGTTATTATGTTTGTTAACAAGAAATGTTCTAGTCAAAATCCTGTTAACAATTAAAAGCAAAGAGAATTAATCTTATTAAAGGTTTACCAAGGTTCCATTAATCTTGCTTACAAAAACCTTAAGAAATTAATCTATCGTATTGGAAACTATAATATATATATATATTTTTTTGGTATTTGGCCCAAACATGATTTTTCATTCAATCAAATGATATCAGTATTCGCCATGATGTAATACAATATAATACATTTTTGACTTAAAACCAACAGCATATCCAAAGGAATGTAAATCTGTACACAAAAGCTATATTTTAGCACAAAGCAAAAAGAAGAATGTTGTCAAACACTTTGTTATATTCTTATTTCTCATTGTTTCATGTATAAACTTTACTAAAATATCTCATAAGAATACAACCAATCATCGTTAGGAGTCGTAAGACAAGAGTGAAAAAACAGAATGAAAAAGAGACCGTTGATATCGCTCCTCAAACACAAAAGTCATTCTCTAAGTGCTCCCATTAAGGACAAGTGAATCATCCAAAAAAAAAAAAGGAAAAAAAAAAAAAAAAGAAAGAAATCTCCTAGGAAAATGTAGCTCGTCAGAGTGCTAATACTAAGGTTTTCTAACGTTTAAAGTTGGGTCTCGATTGTCTTCCATGTTTATATGAAAAATATAGACATGGAGATGACAAATGCATATCATTTGGGCACTACAATGATGAAAGAAATTATGTTTATTAAATTAATTTGACATTTATTATTCAAGGAAACAAGTCAATAATTCCCTTAGTCTGGACTCTGGACCCGGCAAAACAAAGGGGAAGAAGTGGAAAAAAAACAAGTTAATTAAGTCGATGATTTAGCAAATGTCACATGACTACCAAATATCTCTGAGCCAATCACTCCGGAGTTGCTGGCTGTTGCTGAGTTATGCAATGTATATTTCCACCTGCCAGAACAATCTCCCTTGCACCTTCAATTCCTACCACCTGAATTAGTCAACAAAATTAAACATTTGTTTACTATTAAGTAGGAAAAAGAAAAATAATCCAACATAATCAGATTAAATATATACGCTCCAACATAATCAGATTAAATATATACGCTATCTTACTGGCTTTGATCTTATTATGAGTATTATTGTTATTTGTTTGTATCGTATCTGAAAAGTATCAACAGGCCATCATTTCAAGTTACACACCATATCAATTTTGCGAGAACGTGCAAATAAAAAAATTGAACATGAGTACAAGGTCTTTTCATACTCAAAATATTTCAGTATTTAATTGGAAAAAAAAAAAATAAAAGGGAAGAGAACTTTTTTAACTTGCAATCAATAGAAAATTACTTAATCACCCTCAATTTTAAAACAAAAATAGTATATATTTTCGAATTGCTAAATTGTAATTTCACTTGATTCTCATTTTCCTTCCTACATACCACACAACATAAAGGAAACACATTTTCCTTTCTACCACTCCTACTGTCTTCCCTTATATTGTTTCTTTTTGATGTTTACAGGCTTCAAATCAGTCCAAACTTCTGGAGCATTGCCCTTATGTATAGACATCTTGACCTAAAAGTACAAAGACCTCTATATTCAAATCGTCGGTAAGAATTTGTTTTCAAGTATTCTCAACTATGTCCCATCGTATTTTGTATCCTGAACTCTACCTTGTATTTTTGTGAATTTATTTGCATCACCAAGTGAAATAGTCCAAAATGTATCTAAGCTACCACAAGCATATCAAATTGCAAAATTAATGAAGTGGATTAACAGCCGCATTTGCTTACTTCATGGTTTGGAAAGGCTTGAGATACGACAATAACTGCCTCGTCGTCCCACTTCTGGTCCCCAAATTGAGGTAAGATGATTCCCCCATTAGCAATGTAGAAGTTTACATATGAAGCAGCAAGTCTTGTACCGGCAAGTCTTGGTTTAGCTTCATCATCCTTTTGTAAAAACATTAAACAGAAAAGGGAATAAAGTACCATTAAAATTTATTATAAACAGAAATCTTAGAAGCGAGAATACAAAAATGAAGATAAGAGAGTAGTTTTTCTCCACAAGAATTAATCCAACTATTTATTTACTTTTTCGGGTTGTGAACAGCTTTGCTTACGTAAGTGATAAGCAAACAGACTCTCAAATCAGTATGTCAAAAGGATAGTAGCCGCTACAATTTTTTATTTTTAGTTTCATTTTCATTAACATAACATACAAATTTCAGGTGTTCAGTTAGCCAGTGATCGAGCTATGTGTTAGATGAAGCACTATGAAAGTTGAAACTCAGGCCTCATAAAATACTTACTGTTAAAACGCCATTAGCCTCTTCATCAGTCATGAATAATGGCCCTGGTATGTGGAGTTTAACTATTTCTAGATTCCTGCCACGAGCATCTGTAGCATTGGAGAGAACAGAAAAGGCTTCTACAGATCGTTCATACTGAGGATCTGTTTCATCATCTGTCCAGGACAACATAACCAATCCAGGCTTCACAAAGCAGCACATATTGTCAATATGACCATTAGTGTCATCATCACCTGTTAAGCAATTTTGTAAATAATTTATGTTTCAGTTATATACATTAAAAGAAAAAAAAAAAAAGCTTTAATTAAATACACATATATATAGAAACTGATATCATAAACCATATAAATTTCATCATCCCAAGTCAATCCACATAAAGACAGATCACCACAAGTAACCATAAAAAGCAATTTCAAAAGTAGCAACCTAAAGCCCACATAGCAGTTCCAGTGTTACGCTTTGAACTACTCGGCAATGTTTCCTACATAATGATTGTGGTTTATAAATCGAGTGAAACCGATTCATTCATATTAGGTTTTCGGATAAAAGCAGAATGATATACCATGTAGTCCACGAGGCAACCAAATAACCTTTGTGACTCCAAGATATGCCTTTAGTACCTCCTCTATTTGTTCTTTATTCAAATGTGGATTCCTGTTCTTATTCAAGAGGCACTCCTCAGTTGTAAGGCAAGTTCCTGGAAGAAGAAGAGAAATATAATTATCTTCAATACATGGAAATTTCAAATTTTACTGGCCAACCCATGAATGACAATGTAGTTGTATCATTTTCTAACACAAAAAAATAGGGGAGTAAAAGTTCCTGATTATTTTCCAAGTTCACAGTATTCGCTAATTCATCAGAACAGATATCTTAGTTTAACCAAATGAATTCAACACCGAGAAATGAAAACAGTTCAATTTTTTTTTCACCTGATCAACTAGTACAAAGTGGTGCAATTACAGAGGTTAAAACAGAGATGCAGCATTCAGCAACTCCTTAGCGAAAAGTTCAAGAAAGAATACACTAAAATTTTAACAGACTGAAATTATCCCAATGGCTAGAATAGGTGGCATATATTTGTCACTGGGATAAATATAGAAATTTCCCGTATGCAACAGCACTGAGAATATTGACGCAAGTAGTAGATATAAATTACAATATTAATGGGACTAGCTTTATATATAGGGGGCTTTTCCTTTTTTTTTTTTAAGTTTAAATATTTTAGTTAAACCACGCACTACATAGACAAAAGAAAACACCACAGACATATACGGAGACATGTTCATGTGTAATTCAATATGTCATTTTGTGTATCAAAGACTTCTCACCAAAAATAATACAATAAGTCATTTTTTTGTCTGCTACTAAGACAAGAATATTCACCTTCTCCATCCACATGGATGCTACCACCTTCAAGAATTACAGACTGTGGAAACCTTGGAAGCTTCTCAATTCCCAGAATCTAATGGAAAATAACTACTGTTATACAAACAGATGATAAGTCTCCGAGAAAACAAAGCTAAAATTATGAATGAGCTAACTTCCATCCATATAACGTTCCATGGGAAAAAAATGTCATTTATTTAAGTACTACATGCACCTTTCGGGCCACAAGGAGATCAAGGCTCCAGTCTAGATAACAGCCTTCATCAATACCTAGAAATTCCAAGAGGTAGTTCTATTTTAGAAGAAAGTAAAAAGAAAAAAAAACTCGACTTCAAGACTATCCACTACAGCCTTGATCATGAAATTATCAGCCATTTTCTTCTAGGCAACGTCAAAGCAGCAATATTTGCATTATGAGATTCACTATCTCAAATCCTTGATTTGGTTTCTACATAAGGTCTGTAATTATCTTGATAAAGTGACATATGGAAAAAGAAAATGACTTGATTGTCAAAAATCACACTAGAGTGGTGCTTGAACATCCTGAACATTTACCAATGTTTCTCTCTGCCTTTATAATAGATTTACATTATAATGCTAAATTGTGTCAGTCAGCAAACATAATCTACTTCATGCTAGACATGTCGCATGAGCTTTAAACTATTCTAAACCTTACCTCCCCAACTATTAAAATTCCAATCAATGCCAGCAACTTTTCCCTTCAAGGTAGAAGTAATAGACCTGCTTTTTCTTACAACAAACTAAAAGAGGAAAAAGAAAAACAAATTTAAAAGGATAAATACATAAAAGACTACTCAATCAAACTAGCCAAGAAAAAAAGTAAAAATGAAGCTCACAGTTGGTCCAGTATCACGAAACCAGGAATCATTCATACTCATCTCAACAACCCTGATATGTTCTGGTAGCTGATTCCGTGCATTGATCCACTGATCATGTAATGAGATCAAGTTTCAAGCTCAGTTAAAAGGTTATTAAAGTACCACGTGAAAGAATTAAACTTCCATTTTTCAAAGATCTACTGACCTGAGAAGCACTTGCGCAGACAGTCACAGGCTCAAACTTTGAGATAGCAGTAGCGACCTTGACAAATGCATGTTGAGCAGGTAAAGCATTGTCTCTCCAGTTATCAGGGCGCTCCTGTAACTCAAAATAAAGCTTAATGTCAGAAAAGACTGCTAATAGAAAACTCATGGCTCATAGCACCAATTATTTTTTATGGAAACAAATAGACAATTCTCTGATTTAAATATAGAACAATAGAACTTAAAGCGATAATGAGGATCAAATTAGATGGAAGAAAAATGAAACAGGATAAGGATGACACCAAGAGGTAAAAGGGGAGAGAGAGAGAGAGAGAGAGGGAGAGAGAGAGAGATCAAAAAATAAAGAACACAAGAAAAGAGACATGTAATTTATACGTGATTCAGCTCAGCTCTAATTGTCTACCAGCATCCACAGAGACAGAGATTAGAAGGTTATCTAAACTGGGAGAGAATAAAGCAAAGGCCTTGATCTAGTTTTAACTCCGAAGATCATCCTCACAACCACTGATGTCAATTCTCACAACAACATATAGAAAACATTCTTTAAAGTGTAATTAAATATATAATTTTTTTTAAATTTACAAGAAAAATATTCCAACCATAGTATAGGTCCATAAACCCTAACCCCTAATAGTCATAACCAACGATGTGTAACTTCCAAATAGTTCCCATTTACAAAATTACAGTATGAAATACGAGGACTAGTAGCATATTCAATGAGAGTTTATTTAAAAACAAAAAAAAAAAAAAAAAAAAAAACCTTGTTCTACAGAGATGCATAATTAAAAAAAAAAATCAAAATATATGTAGTAACTTAAAAAAGCACATAAACCATCTTTACTGCAGATGCATATTATAAAATGAAAATAATTAAACACGCAAATACAATGATATTGACAGGTTATAAACAAGAAACTTTGCTGTAACACAAAACCCAGTTCTGAATCATCATAAAATATGCAACAAAAAAAAAAAAAAAACAAAGATTCCACAAAACCCGTCACTCTGAATTAGTCATGTGATCAACTTAAACTAATAGACATGGAAATCTGATTCTAAGGTGGCAGCAAGTTTAAATTTGAGTAACATCACTTTGCACTCAATACAATAACTTGGATAACTAATCTGTCTATTATGTAATAGTATGAGAAAAAAAAAAAAAAAAGCCCAAGCGATAAAATGGAAGAAAAAGACGAAAGAAAAGGCTTACAGGCCAACCAAGCCAACAATGTGAATGGGGTTCAAATTCAGCAGGCATGTGGTATCCATGGGAAGCCGGAGTGCCATTGATATCCATAGCTTTTAGCTTTCTTTCTGAAGAGAAGCAAAGTTGGTTGGGTGTTGAAAACAGGACGACGGCTTATGGTAATAAAGCCAAAGGTAATGATGGACCAAGGAGGCACACACAACGAATGAGTGCGCGGTGGAGTTTAGTGGAGACCAGTGACTTGTACACCCAAAATCAAGTCTAATTTTGGTCTCAAAAGTATGTCACGAGATGTTATATAATATGCTGCTATTAAAGAAGAAATTTTGAGTAAAAAACATTTTTATTTTTATTTTTTATTTTTTGTTGGGTAGCAATAGTAGTGGACTTATGACTTGTACACAATAATATATGCAGTTAATTATATTAATAGTCTATAAATTATACTATTACATCATTTTGGTCCCAAATTTTCAATTTATATGATATTGGCCACAGAATTATGCAATTGGTACAGAAATGACTCATTTGTCATAAAATATTAATTTTTTAACAAATAATAATCATGGACAAAGTGTACAATTGAGCATTATTTATTTCTATAAGTTAGAATCTTGTTTCTAGTCCTGCTTATTGAACTTTATGCTTTATACATGACTCATTTCTATTAAAAATTTAACCGTTTTTAAAAAAATAGTCATTGTTGCATTAATTGCATAGATCTTTGTAGTTTACTGTGTATGTATGTTGATAATTCAGGGTCTTATTCTTGATCACATTTACCAAATTTTATGTTTTATAATGACTTGTTTATGTTAAATATTTAATAGTTTGTGATAAAATAATCATTATTGCTACAATTACATAATTCAGGGATCATTACTATGTAAGTTGAAAATTCATAGTCAAAGTAGTACAACATGTATAAATCGGGGACAATTAATGTCATTAACCCAACTATTTGGTTTGTTGGAATATAAATAGTAATGAGAATTTTAATAAATTGGAATGAGAATAAGAATAGAAATAGAATTAGAATTAGAATGATTTTTAATTATTTAGTTGATTTAGTATAATGGAATAAAATAAATATTGTATTGACCAAAACAATTATATTTTTAGTGATGGTAGTGAGCAACATCTTCTCTCCCAGTAGCCTTCTTAGTTCCTCCTTTTCTTCTCCTCTCTTAGTAGGTGCCTCCTGTATTGGGGAGGGGGATCTTTCCTTTCCCCGATATGGTTTTTTTTTTATTTCTTTCTCATTTTCTTTTTTTTTTTTCAAATAGTCCTTCCGTCTGTGAAGGCAACTGTCCATTTAGATCTAGATATATGGTGTATTTAATACACTCAGATCTAAATATGTGATATTTTAAGTCATTTTTTTGGTTATTTTGTGGTTGTATTTAGTAATCTAGATCTATGCTGTTTTTGGTTGATTTTGTTTGTCCTTCATATATGTCTCATTTTGATCCAGATCTAGAGGAGTTTTTTCCTATTTGTTTGTGGGTATTTTGAATACCTCTATATCAAAGATCGACAGTTTATGACATCGATATTGATGGACGAGACTATTATACCGTAAACTGATGGGCGCCATGAAAGAGGTTTGTTGTGGCGTTTACTGATGGACATTGTGAAGGGGATCAGCAGTAGTGTCTACTAATGGACATCATGAAAGATAATCTACTAAAGCGTTTACTGATGGACGCCTTGAAGGAGTTTTTTTTTTAGTGAGTAGTATCATATGCAATTATATTTCTTGTAAAATGAATATGATAACTCACTCTTGTTGGTACGGGTTGATATAAGTTATATCTTGAGGGATGTTTCCAACTTCTTTAGAAATTTATAATTTTCGTATAGCCGATTTGGCAAGTTATTAATTTAATTTCCTTGAAGAATCATTCAAAAAGAAAAAACTTTTATTTTTACATACCTAGTAAAGTATAAAAAAAAAAAAAGAAAAATGAATTGTTGACTAAAAATGTTGAATTTTTTTTAGTTTTTTGTCTCATTGCTTAGTATGTAAATTCCACTGAAAAATTTTACATCTTAATTATAGTATTTATAATATAAAGTGTAGGAGACAAAATCTCACATTTTAATAATAATATAAATAATAATGGAATCTATATGTTAAGCAGTGAAGTAATTAAGTGGGAAAAAAAACGAATATGAAAGTATTCCTAGCATTTCTTGACGTAGAATTTACTTATTTGAAAAGAATAAAAGTTCCACAAAACGATGGAATGGAAGTAGATTCCAAAAATATTCATTCCGTTTCTAAGTTCAAACAAATAAAGGAAAAGCCCATACCAACAAACCAGATAACGTATAAATAAACCTAAATATTAAAATTGTGTCATGTTTTTATTTTTTATTGTTTTACTCGTTTACCAAAATAATATTGTGTACCACTCAAAAAAACAATAATCATAAGTGTACCTTTCTAAAATAATGATAATATTAACAAGGGATAAACCCTTCAAAAAAAAAAAATAGTAAGGGATAATATCATAAAAACTCCCCATTTCTAGTTTTTTATCCAAAAAAAAAAAAAAAATCAACGCATTTTCATTAAAATAAAATAAAATATTCTATTTGTAATTTTTTATCAAATTTCAACATATTTATATATACAGTCAAAATTGAAGTTTAAAGTTGTTGCAGAAATATCTTTATTCCTATTAGCATCTATAGAAATAGCAGATTGGCAATCATCTAGACCCAAAAATAATCTGTAATCTCTTAAAAATCCAAAAGGAACAACTTTCAGACATACAAAATTCTTTTTTTGAATTCTGTTATCTGATTTCAAAAGTTAAAAATATTCGCTTTTAATAATTTTAAGTCCAATTTTAATTATACACGTGGATGTGGTGAAATTGATAGAAATATAAAAATAGAAGGTTTTATTTGATATTAGTAAAATGTGAGAGTTTTTTTTTTAATAAAAGGCTAAAAGTCATAGTTTTTGTATATATATATATATATATATAGGATGATGTTTCAATGGAGATTTTTATTTTTACTCTATCAATGGATACTCAAATTTGGACCATTGGATTTTGATCTGATAGTTATAATAATATTAGTAATTTTATAAAAATGAAAAACTAATTAATACGTATATAAATGTAGAAAGCTATTTATTACTCAAAAAATTAGTAACTTCTTTGTGACCTATGAGTTGGACAATTTTTTTCTTTTCTTTTCAATCCTTTTTCCATTGTTTTTTGTTTTGTTTTGTTTTCATTCCCCTTCCATTATTAATTTCTGTATTTTATTTTCTCATTCCCTTTCATTCCTTAGCTCTCATCATTGTTATTACTAACTATAGACAAATATATTTTTCTTTCTTTTAAAAAATTTTACTCTTACATGCTCTTTTTTTCCTCCTATGTTAACTAATTTAATTTTTGAAGTTGTATAAATTCTCTTTTTTTTTTTATTTCCCTATTTTCCTATGTTTCAATAGCATCTTCTCTATTTTACTTGTTAATATTTATTACTTTTTTTATTATAAGTAAACAAATGGTGCAAAAACTTTATCCCAAAATGATTGATGTATTTCATGTATTATATGTGAACCATTCTCAACATTGTTTCTTATAAATTCTTTCTTGACTTTCTCAAGTTAAATACGATAAATTTGTTATTAGAAAAACGAAGAAATAAACATAGTTAATAATTACTTTTTACCTATCTTACAAGTCCTATGATAACTAAAAAAAGAAGGTACGAAAAAATTGAATTAGACAATTTTGAAAAATAATTTTTCTATTCCATTCAGCCTTAAAAAAAAAAAAGAAAAAATTTATTTTAATAATTAGACATAGAAACTTGACATTTTTTAAAAATTATTCCTTAATAATATGAAATTGAAATAAAAATAGATAAGATTCACTTATTGTACTAGATCATTTTTAATTGAGCCAAAAGTATCATCCATGGAGAAAAAATAAAAATTTATATTGAAAACTCTCCCATATATATTATCCCATAATAATAATAATAATGTCTCTTTTGGTGTTTTTGTTGTATTTTATTTTTTTAATCTATCTTTTAATTTTATATTCCCACAGCGAGAATATTAGCTTTAAACGTGATAGCCTTCATACGTGATTATGTTCATCCGTTGGCTATAAAATCCCATTTATTCTTAGCCATGTGCAGGAATAAAATCACAAGGCCCCACCCTAATTCTGTACTATGCACAGGGATTATAGTTTTCTATATAATAGAGCATATTATAAAGAAAAATATTATAAAAAAATATGATAAAGTGTGTCGGTAAAATGTAACTATTAAAAAAATAAATATAATATTTTGAGATTTAGGTCATATTTGGATACAATTTAACTTTTCGTTTATAGTAATTGAAAACAAAAATAAAAATTTTGTTTATATTTTTAAACTTAAAAAGTAAGAAATTTACTTGATAACATATCAAATCACTTTTAATTGGAAAAAATAAAAAACATAAACACGTAACTATAAAAATTGAATAAAAAAATACCATTTTTAAAACTTTACTAGAAAATTATTCAATTTCGAAATTTTCTTTTAGAAACTACTATCTATTCAAATATTACTTTTTTTAGAATAATATTTATGATAATATCACTTTTGAAAGTTTTATTACAAAATATCTTTAATATTTTCCGGGTTTACCTTTTTGTTTAAAAAAGTTTTCGAAGTGAAAAATTCTTACTTCCATTTTTTTAAAAAGTTTTGTTTCCAATTTATTTTAAATAGAAAACAATTTTTTTGAAGGAAAATAAAAACAATGTTACCAAGCACGTTTTCCAAAATTTTTTAATTTTTATTGTTTATTTAAACAGAAAACAAAAAATAAAATATATCCGAACAATGCCTAGATTGGAGTTTTCTTTTAGTAAAACCATAGTTTTTTCGTGGACTAATTTGGATTAAATATATATATATATATATTTTCCTTTCGCTGGATTAGAAAGAAGTCAACTTATTTAGGCTGTTCCTAACAAATGGGATGAAGATGTGGGGCAGGAGTTGGAGATTTCTAGAATCCACCTAAGTAGAAAATAAATGGGCAATGGTGCATTGGTGTGAGAATAGGATGGAAAAATGAAGGCAATGAAGGTGTTAGGAAGGTGGGAGAGGTAGCAAAATGCTCTTCGTACACTATAGTAGCTCCGTACATAATTGCGTCCGTACAAGTGGTCCATTTTGGTGACTTAGAGCTCTTTTTTGCTCTTACCTCTCTATAGGTGGCAGAGGTTAAAGAATTATTTGTATCTTGCTCTGTTTGTTCTCCTGGGGTGTTGGTTATATGTGCAAACTTTCTGGGTATTTCCTTCTTACTCCAACTAGCAGTAGGAATTACTGGGCCCATTTTCTCTGAGGTCCCTCCGAAATTTTCGCTAACCATGGATAAGGAACTGGAGGTAGATCTGGAGGTTCAGACCAATATTATAGATAAGATTTCTAACGAAGTAGATAAAGATGCAGCTCGAGACGTCATCAGTAAGTTGTTAGTTGGGAGATCCTTCGCGAAGAAACCAGTCTCTAATGGCCTTCTACGAGCGAATTATGGGAAAAGTTTGGCAACCAAAGATTGGATGGAAAATGTAAGAAGTATATAAAAGTATGTTTATTTATAGATTCACACATAAAAAAGAAGTGGAGTTCATACTAAAAAACTGCACTTGGTCACCCTGTGACGGTTTCTTGCTGCTCAAACCCATGCCAGAGGATAGAAGATGGAGTTTGGCAGATTTACAGACCACGTCGATCTGGGTTAGAGCTTTTGGGTACCCCCTCAAGTTCATGATTGAGAACAATGTCTGGAAGACTGCTTCAAGAGTTGGTAATGTGATATCTCGAATTTCTTAATGACACCCAATTTCTCACATAATTAAAAAGTTAATAATAATAACGTGATTACATAGCATTTTCATTTATATTAGTATTATGCTTGCATACTCTTTTAAGTTTTGATTTTAAATTATTATGATTATTAACCTTTATTACGTTTTAAGATATTTTGCAGTGAAATGCTCCAAAAAAAAAAAAAAAACTCTTTCGTACAAGTTTTGACGTGTATTAAATTAATTAATTTGAAGTTACATATTTGCATTTTGGTTAATTGTTAGTGTTACTTTATTTCTTTGAATATCTTGTTAAGGTAATTTTGATTTAGGATAATAATTATTATTTTTTCTTTTATATGGGGATATCTGTGTTTTAATTAGAAAATATTCTAGAAACCTAATTGTATATATATAAATATTTTTCTTAACAATAAGAACACTAATATTAATCAAGTCCTTTTCGTTACTTATTATTTGTATTTTTTTTATGTTGTTAATATTTATATGTATTTTTTTTTATAATTAAGTTTTAAACGTACCTTATCTAATTTGTATTAGCATTATGTTATTATTTTATTTTGTTAGTGTGCATAAAGAACCGACCAAGTAAGCCGGTAACTCCTTTAATAATATATAAGAGTTCGGTCTTAGTTAACTTTATCACATTTGCACCACCGACTATATTTCCTTCTCTTTGCATATCGGTTGTAAAACACAAAAAGGTGTAACAGCTCACATATCTCAATTTTAGGCACTAGTGCACTTGATTGTTATTACTTTCTTTAAATTCTTGAATTGATATTAGCATATTCTATAGATCGGTATTATTGCTTATTAATTATTGTTGTACTTCGTATGAATAAAATAAATAGATTCTTGGGGATTGCATTTAATTAATGGCTTTGATGAATTCTTTCAAACGTGTACTATACTGAGTTATAAAAGACTAGATAATTATTAGCCTTGAATGAGATCTTATTTTATACTAATTGTACTTTTTGACTTCTATTTTTTTTACTTATATCTAAATATAGTATATATCGTATACTCCATGTGTAATGTAATCAAAACTTAGAATTTGGTATCAATCATATATTTTGTAGTGCCTTTATTTTATTTTATTTCATTTTTTTTGTGAACTAAACTATATAGTTTAATGAACAGCCTATATATAGGATTATATATCATTTTATTCTTTAGATTTTAGATAAATTATCTATTGGTTCTATACTTGCCGATTATGTATATTTTACTTGTTTTTTTTTATTAGTATTGAAGTACAATTTTCATGTCTAATTGACTTGTTAGCTAATTTGTTTACGGCTATTTAATTAGTACTTATTTAAGCACATAAAAGTTCAGTGTAAGTATATTATCGAGCCAAAATTCAAAGTGTCAATTCTTGTAGTTTTGCATACTTAGTGACCAAACGAGTCTGTTATTGGCTAATTACTAGGGGCACGTCATTGTACCTAGAGCTAGGAGTATTTCACAAGAAAACAGATAAAGCTCGAAAGTGAGGTAAGTAACGTCACACTTGCAATATAAGAAATTCTTTGTTTCTGTGAATTTGTGGGTATAGAATCTATGGATATGTATAAATACGTATTTGTTATTCAGCTTTGCATGAGACATAAACACGTGTTATATTTGTATTGTCTGACGAGTATTGATGAATAGGATATGACGGGCCAGCACCCAAATATATGATATGGTTCCTTCAGGGACACTCTGGTCCTTTTGGGGAACTATGGTTCCTTCAGGAACACTCTGACGGCAGTATGGGGTGGACCTCTGCTATACATAGAGGGGATTTTCTGGGACTCGAGACCTCCATATAGCTCATGATATATTATACATTCTCTGAGTGGCTCAGTATACAGGCAATACAATATACACAGGGATCCCAACTATATGAGTCTGTTCTCTGTTACATGCATCCTGCATCTGTATGCGTTACTTATTGAGTTTCAGACTCATAAATATTCTTACATTGCAGAGGATACTGATGATATGTATGTTGGGAGGAGGAGCGCCGACTTTCTGACCGCGGCTTGTGTATATGAGCATTTTGACTCTGTGGTTTCCTGATTGAGAATTTTGTATTTGTCTTGAGTGTGTGTACATTATGTATATTTTTCTGAGAGGTCCACTTTGTAAGAATGTATATATGTGTACATTAGACTATATATAATTATGAGTGAAGTTTTCCTTTTTCTCTTTCAGTAAGTTTAAAAAGTATCAAATTTTTACTATTTTGTCAGTTCTAAGTCGAGTAGCGTCTCTAGATTTCACAAAATATTTTTACGAGTATCTCTTACGTACGTGTGTTGGAATTTGGGGATGTTACAGGTAAGGTGCTTGAAACAAAGCCTGTGTTTAAGAATGGTATGCTCTGTGATCGTTTCATGAGATTCAGAGTGGTGGTAAGTCTAGAAAAGCCATTGATTTCTGGACTTTCCTTACCTCCAAATGCCTCAAGCCATTCGGAATGAGTTTATATGAAGTATGAAAGGTTACCATTGACATGCTATAAGTGTGGGATTATCAGGCATATTGACAAGGAATATTCCAGTTATAAAGTAAAGACTTCTAATGTAGAGGGCAGGTCCATGTGCCTCTACGGACCATGGTTAAGATGGAAATCAGCTATAGAACACTGTTTTTCTTTTTTTTTTTTTTTTAAAAAAACTAACGAGGTCGTGATCGCTATGGAATAAATAGGCCGACGAGGGTCGTTGGACGGATTTGAACCGACTTTGGCAGGAATATCGTTACATGTCAAGGCGTTAATGGAAAAGGCACTCCAGAAAGATAGAGAGCAGTCAATAATCATTCAGTGATAACACAGACACCGGAACAGCTAGTTTCCCACTCGCTGGTAGAGGAAATCAAGGAGATAACCAGGATAGTCACATTGGCGGACAACCACCAACAAGGTGACATGGCAGCTCTACTTGAGGTGATTGAGAAGAATAACGGTACCGCTATAGCTGGCACTGAGTAGGACAATTTGAATGAGGTGGTGCGGGAAGAAAGTAGGGTACTTTCGGTACCTATCATTTTTAAAGGGTCATTAGACCCAACAGTGTCATTCAGTCCATCAACATCTAAACAGAACAAATACAGGGCCAAATCGATAGGTCAGAAATTGAGAAAAAGAGCTAGTAAGTCCGATGTAACAAAACAATTAGAAGCAAGCCCAGAGAGAATAGTGGGCTCTAAAAGAAAGAAAACTAATCTAGATGGAACAGATTCACTTACCCCCCTCTCCCCCTGAAAGGTCAGGACAGTAGCCGCAGTAACCAAAATAAGAGCAACAATATTGTTAAGGAAGAGAGTTCCCAGAAAAAAATTATACTATGGAAACAGAATCACATATAAAGAAAATACAATCCTAAGTCCAATTCAAGTGAAGATAGAGCAGCAAGAGTTGGAAAAGATAGCGACAGAAAGCAGTAGTGGGAGCAAGCTTTCACAAAATAAAATCCCCAATGCCCATAATTTTGGGGTAGTCGAGGAGGCGGGCCAAGCCATGCCCCCCAGGTCATCATGAAAATTACGCCCTACAATTGCTGTGGTTTGGGTCGACCCTGAGCAATTAGAGCATTGAGGGCGATTCTTCGCTCTATAGACCTAGATGTGGTGTTTTTAATGGAAGCAAAGAAGGACAGCAGAAGGATGAATCAGATATAGAGAAAACTAGAATTATGATGCGATAGTGGTTACGGCTAAGGGGCAATCCGTGGCTTGTGCTTGACTTGGAAAAGTGGGGTAAATATTAAGGTAATTGATTATTCTCTCTATAGAATTATTGCTTCCTTTCGTGGAGAAAATACTGATCAGGATTTGTTCTGCTATTTTACTTGTGTTATGCCGAAGTTTGCTAAAATAAGACAATATTAGGAGGACTTTGCTTCGGAGGTTATAAATAGAGGAGGGTCGTGGGTTTGTCTTGGGGATTTTAATTGTATCACAGGTCCTAATGAGAAGGTTGGAGAAGTGAATTTTAATCTGTCAGTGGGTAGTGGCCTATGAGACTTTATATATGAGACAGGAGCAATTGATATAAAGTCTATAGGTGCTCTATTTACTTGGATAAATAAGCAGGATATTGATGGTTTAATCAAGGAAAGACTTGATAGGGTGGTTTATGTTCCTCAATGGTTAATAGACCATCCAAAAGCTAGAGTTCGTACTCTATAGATACTGCAATCAGACCATACTCCTGTAGTCTTGGATGAGAATATGGAAATGGCTGCTCAGAGAACTCCGTTCTGGTTCATTGAAGCATGAAAGCATGATCAAGGGTGTAAAAAAGTCATAGAGAAAGCTTGGAAAATTAGTGTATCGGGTTCGAGAAGCTTCATCCTTATGCCCAAACTGTCAAACACCAGAAAGAAATTAATCAAATGGAATAAAGAAGTTTTCGGGTTTTGTCAAGACAAGCTGAAGCTCTTATATGACCTACTTACAAAGATTCAGAATAGAGAACTGACGAATGAAAACCTATCCTAAAGGCTACGGTCCAATTGGAGATTTAAGATATATGGGACAGACAAGACCTCATTTGGAAGCAAAAGTTGCAAGAGCTGTGGGTCAAGTAGGGAGATAGGAACATCTATTTCTTCCATGCTTCTACTTTGGTTCGTTGTAAACACAATTATATTTGGTCTTGGCAGATGGCGAAGTTAATTGGATTAGCAGGAGAACTGCGATGGGAACTTACTTTACTAACTACTTTGGTGACCTATTCAAATCTACAAATCCAGTTATTGATGATGATCTCTGTTGGAAATATGCCCTAGAAAACAATTTCTTTGTTTGGCATTTTAAACAATGTTTATTAGATTTAAGTGTTGTCTATTTATTGTTAATAAATTCCATATTATGTTCCAACTATATACATGTGATGTTTATATTTTCTATTATGTAAATGTTTAAAAGTTTTCATGACTTATAATGAGTAATAAAGAATTGTTCGTGTAAAGTATTCACATGTATGAGACTAAATTCTTTATTTCATTATGTCTAAATAAAAGTTCACATTCTGTAAATAAAGATGGAATACTTTATTTTGCCATAGAATGTAGTATTGTCTAAATACTTTATTTTGTCATAGAATGTAGTATTGTCTATTTCAATGGGATTGATGAAGTCTCCAATCAGCGAAGTGTTTGACTTCGGATAGAAACACTAGTGCGTTATAAGAAAGTTATAAGTGCATTGAACTGGACCAAGTGAAAATAGAATTTGAGGTTAAGTGCCGTAACTCAATATTCTATCTTTCACTAATCTAGTACTACTGCAAGATTACCTTAATCCTAGTGATTATCAGACTTGCTTTCACGAGTTTTATCTTTTTGACTTACTAAAGGACTAGTTCCGATTATATAGTTCGAACTCCGGTATCTTGGAAGATAAGATTTGTGAATTGACGAGAACGCCCTTTATGATTTAGACACGATACATATAATGTTACTTTGAGTTTTTTCAAGGACTTGGATAATAAAAAACTAGGCGCCAGGTATTCACTTTGTGAATTTGACTGTGTTTGTATGGGCAGTTACAAACACCATAGTCAATTATTATCCATTAGATGAAAAATAATAACTCAAAGGTAAATATGTACTAGATGGGTAATATAGTAATTTCACCTCACTAGTACGACATTGCATCGAAGGTATATCTATAGGTATAATATATGCTAAATGGATCAAGTTAATTAAAGTGTTAATTAGCTTCATAGAAAATATATGACATTTAGTCTAAGAGTGCAATATTGGGCCTATAGTGGAGTGCCCCAATATTAATAGACAAGACCTAGTCATAATTAACTAAATAACTGTAGGTAGTTAGCCCATTGGAGCTTAGACTATTTGGATCCAGAAAGTCCCATGTCTAGCTTACACATAGCCCAATAACTAATTGAATGGTCAGTTGAGCCCAATAAGCCCATTAGGGTTTACATCTTTTTAATACTTAAGAGAAAAGTTCTCCTAAGCCTATACACAGTAGTCACACGCCACCCATAGCACGGTAACTGTGCTTCATGTGTAACAGAGAGAGAAAGAGAGAGTGAGAGAGCTGAGCCACCGCGAGAGAAATCCCGAGCTCGTTCATGGCCGTCGAGGGAGAGATACCCATGGCCGTAGACGTGTAGTCAAGGAGAAGGAAGAACGTCTTCCGGATCGTCCGCTCATCTCTCGTTGGGAATCAAAAAGGTGCCCATACACCGGATCATTCAACGGGCTCCACAGAATAAATGAGAAGGCTCAATAGTTTTGAAAAGCTTCCAGGTTTTATCTAAACTAAGATCCATGAATTGATTTATATTAGATCAACGATCCTACGTTTTGTTTTGTAAAGTTTCAAGAAATTTTTAAAATACCAATTCTGCTGCGTTCTTGAATTGTTTATAAAACTATGGAAATCATTTTTGGTAAAATCATTTTTCGAAATTAATTTTCAGAATTTCCAGCAATCTCGACTCTCTCTATGAATGAGGGATTTCAAACTCGGCTAATGAAGAATTATGTAGAATCCCTACTAGAGATGAGGTCAAAAGAATAATTTGGGATATGGCCCCTTTGAAATTCCCAGGTCTGGATGGATTTCAAGTCTCTTTTTACAAAGCCTACTGGGATGTGGTGGCCGACGATCTCTACAACATGGTGAAAGACTTCTTTATCATTGGTAGGTTTGTAAAAGAGCTCAACAGAACTTTCATCGTGTTAATTCCCAAAAAGAGTGGGGCTAAAAGCTTTGATGGGTTTAGACCCATAAGCTTATGCAATGTAGCTTATAACATCATCTCAAAGCTTATAGCCAATCTGATCTAGGTGGTTTTGGGAGATCTTATTTCACCTTTCCAATCTGCTTTCATCCTGGGAAGATGGATAACGGAAAATTCAGTTTTGGCTTAAGAAGTCCTCCATAAGATTAGGAAGAAAAAATGAGTGTGCGGTTTAATAGGAATCAAGGTGGATATGTCCAAAGCCTATGATAGGATTGAATGGGTATTTATGGATAGGGTCCTCTACGCCAATGAATTCTGTGAGCATTTTAGAAAGCTAGTAAATTGGTATATGTCTTCGGTTAATTTTTTTATTTTACTTAATGGTACCCTCTTACCTAAAATCACTCTAGGACGTGGATTAAGACAATGGGATCCTCTCTTCCCTTACCTGTTCATTTTATACAATGAAGTTCTATCTAGACTCGTTAGTTGAGCAGAAGATCAAGGTGAAATCCATGGGATCAAGATCGCTAACTCTTGCCCTGCAATCTCCCATTTGATATATACAGATGATACCTTCTTATTTTGTAGAGCCATGTTAGATGAGGCTTCTGTACTTAAAAGATGCTTGGAATTATTCCAAATGGTCCGGCTAGTTGGTCAATAATTTAAAGTCTAGCCTCCTTTACTCTAAGAATCTTGACAACAGGTCAAAAGCCTCAATAAGAGAAGTCCTGAATTTCAGGGAGATGGATGGGACAAAGTTCTTCCTTAGTAACCCATTATTTCTTTCTAAAAGTAGGAGTAAGGATTTCGCTTAGATCAAAGACATAGTTTCAAAGAAATTAGAGGGCTAGAAATATAGACTATTGTCCAACATAAAGAGAACTACTCTTGTTAAGAATGTTGTTCAGAGCAAACCAGCCTATACTATGTCCACTTTCAAGCTGCCAAGTTTTCTGTGTGAAGACCTAGATAAGATTGTGCGATGATTTTGGTGGACATGGGAAAGTCGCAGGTCAAGATTCCTAGCCAATACTGCTTGGGACAGTGTCTGTAAACCAAAATCAAGAGGAGGTTTAGGGATTAGGTGATTAAGGGACATCAATGAGGCTTTGTTGTCTAAATTAGGGTAGATGCTTGCTTCTGGGCAGTCCAATATGTGGGTTAAAATCTTCACTGCAAAGTATTACCCTCGTGGGACATTCTGGTCAAGTTCTCTGGAGAAAAATGCTTCGGTAATAGCGAAAGGAATATGGTCTACTAGGGAGTTCTTGAAGAAAGAAAGTTGTTGTCTCATTAGCAAAGGAGATGCAATTAACTTGTGGAACGCACCGCGGATACCATGGGACGAAGGGGACACTAGTAGAGCTTTCTTTAATCCGATAATAAACCTATCCCCGCTTCTAGGAGAGCAATTCTTGATAGAAGGGTAGAGGGAGTGGAATCTAGACCTGTTAACCTAGTTGCTTAGACCTAATTTTTTATTTAGTGTAAAAAATATCCCAATCCTTCTCAGAACGGAGAATGATAGACTGATTTGGAAGGAAGATAGGGAAGGAAAGTTCTCGATCAAAGAGGCATATTGTGCACTAAACAAAAAGAAATTTCAAGAGTTTAATCCTCTCTGGAATATGATTTGGAAATCTAAGCTACATGAATGGTACAAATTCCATCTATGGAGGATAGCAAAGGGAAACTTACGTACGAGGGAAAGATTAGCTAGCATTTTCAATATGGAAAAAATGAGTCTGTACCTTATGTTAGGAAGGCCCCGACTCAATTCAACATCTGCTGTTTAATTGCTCATTCACAAGAGCAATCTAGTTTGGAAGCAAATCGAGTCTGAGAACTGAACACCTAGGGAATTGCTCTAATGAAGAGTTGGTCAAATGGATACAAAAACCACCTCACCTGGACGCATTTAACTCTGGCACAAGACAGGAGTTCACTTGGTTCATTGCTGTACTAAGTGAAAAAATTTGGTGGGCTCGGAACGCTAAGTACCATAGTAGAGAAGTCTATAGCCCAGAACAGTTATTGTCCTTAATTAACAAGCTGACGAGGGAGCATCTCAATAACCAGGCTATAAGAACGGTAAACAAAGCGGATGGCGAAGGCAGGAATATAGGTTCATCAAACTTGAAGGACTTACGAGGAAGGAAAGTCATGTTGGATGCATCTTTCAAGAATGGAATGGCAGCAACAGCCGTGATAATTGTCGATGAAGACTATGAGGTGAAAATACTCTCCATGCGTTATTAGAAAGCCTCTTCACCGATAGAAGCAGAACTCCGAGGCCTACTATTAGCATTACAAGTCTGCTCCGAGGTTGGATGGTAGAATTCTTACATTTTTATGGACTGTAATGAAGTGGTGATGGCTGTTGCTTCACAAAATATTTCCTACTGGCCCTTGGCTCATATCTTTTTTGATATTTTTTACTTACTAAATGTTGGGTTGTATACGATTGAGTGGACTCCTCGGAGCCAAAATATTACTGCCCATGAGATGGCTAAATAGGCCTTTAGGCTCAAGATATCTGGGAACTTTAAAGTTCAGGAGATAGCCTTTGTTGTGGCTGCCAATATTCTACCTTTAATTTAATTTTAGTCTCTGTCTCTTGATTAAAAAAAAGAAGGTGTTAAGAAGATAAAATTGGCTTTGTCTCATTCACATTTACATCGTTAATGGCATAGAGGTAAAAAAAAAAAAAAAAAAAAAAAA
>JXTC01000063.1:840012-901821 GCA_002914845.1 Trema orientale
TACTACTGCTGATGGCAAAATAGACTGGTGAAAACCTCTTTTGATTGTACATTTTGTAAAGATACTTTTTACAAGTAATGTCACGCAGTTGCTTCGTTTAAAAGTTTTAGAAAGTTCAAATTTGCCCACCTTTTCACAAAACTAAAGCAAATGTTTAAGAAAGAGTAACACTTCCTAGTTTGGCTGTATATGACAATATGGTTAAGCTAGGGGGTATTACAGATATCAATCAAATCCATGATTAGCATATTGGATTGTTGTCGAGAATATTTGAAATATCTTAGAAGCACCAAAGATTATATGCTTGTGTATTCCATATTCTGATATATTTGTGCATATTGTTATTTGAATAAAGGTCCATTTAATTGTATAATTTGTATCTTTGTGATTACGATAAGATATGAATACAAGTTATTTACAATTAATTAATTGTAGTTCGCAGCAATATAAATATGGTTGGACACTTTATTTATGTTGTAACAGATTTTGGAAAAATTTGACTTGTATTGGTCAACTAAAGTCAGCTGGTATAATGGGACATACATCGAACAGGATCATAAATAAAATTCATATCGCGAATGTCAGTAGAAAAGAATCACATAAGAGTGATTAGCTTTACCCTTAATCTTGAGTTGGCTATGATTATGTATTCTCAAATATGGTTTAATTTACACTGCAAATGAGCGAAGTCAATTGACATCGATATTCTCTGTTGTTTAGTAAAATGTATTTGTTGAATTATATGATTATAGTTGACAATATAGAATTTAGGAAAATAACATCTATTGGTAGATTTGTTACTTGATTATAAGATTTAGGCCTAAGCGTGTCAACACTGATATAATTAGTAAGATGTTAGCTGATGATAGAGAAATAAGTAAGAGCCAATATACATATAATTATATTTTTATGATGTTAATAAATGAGTAATTACCGAAGAATCATTTGGCATGAGACATTACTCCGAAAGTAGTAATTTCAGTTTTTTTCGTATTGGAATGGATTCTAAGATTAAATAATTAGCAAGCCCATTAGTTATTTTGTAACATCTAGTTCCTCACCTACCTAGATGAGTCAATAATAGCATGATTGCATCACATTTATTATTAGTGTCATAAGTACAAATATATTTGAGTATCTGTGTTATCAAATTTATTATGATTATTAATCTTCGTTCTTTAAATAGTTTTTGCAGTGAAAACACGTCCATTGGTGCGAGATTGATGTGTATTTAATTAGTCAAATCTTCTTTTATAATTATTTGGCCTATTGCATAATTACAAAATATCTTATTAAATAAGTTTAGTCACTAATTTTATATGTAGTGTTATTTTTATTTGTACATCTTCTTACGACTATTTAGTAAAGTTATTTAGTTACACTTAATTTGTGAGTTATATGTGTGCTTCTACCTCTATTAGTATTTAATAGGTAAGTGTATGATTTTATTATTATTATTATCTATATGTATATCGTTATAATTAATAATGATATTATTTGTGGAGAATTAAGAGCCGACTTTAGTCTTGTCGGAAACTCCTTGAGCATTTATATATGTGCTAGTTTTGTTTTTTTGTTTTTCTTTTTGTTTTTGGAGCGCCAGCAGAAAGTTTCTTCTTTCTCCATCAATTATATCCACTTCTCTCTCTTGAATTCACTCTAACAAATATACAAATGTGCTCTTAGTTCCTTTTTGAGAATTTAGTCATTATTTTCGTGATTTTCGAGTACTTAAAAAGGTAGTTCTCCCTAATTATTGTACTTGCTGATATAGTTAGGGATGTCAACGGGACGGGGCGGGACCAGTTTTGTGTTTACTATCCCTGCCCCTATTATTATTTTATTATGCCATCCCCGCATCATTCACCATTTTATTTGGTGCGGGGCAATTTCGGGGAATCTCCATCGGGGATCGGTTTCTCCATTGGTATATCGGGGTCCCCGTTTAGAATCGTCATCTTGTATAAATTAAACAATTCTATGCTAGTTCAAATCTTTTAAAAGTCTAGTTACATTGAAAAACAATGAAAATTAAAGTTAACTTCATTGAAAATTCCAATTTTAGACCTAAATAACTAAAAAATACATTCAAATAAAACTTTAACACGTTAGAATTGTCAAATATAAAATATTTAATACTAAAATCATATAGCATATCATTCATTCATAGAGCTAACACAATCCCAAATAACTCAAAAAATATTAGTATATGATTATATATTATTAGATCTTTTTTCTTTTTAAAAAATATCTACTTGAATCACATATTATATAAAAAAAATAGAAATTAACCTATATATAATCGGGGCGGGGTCGGTGCGGAACACTCAATCCCAAGTCCGCCCCGCTCCGCTAGATATTAAACGGGGAATCTCCGTCCCATGCCCCGCACCATTTATAACGGTGAAAGCCCGCCCCATTCGGGCCGGTGCACCACGGTACACTATCCCATTCGATGAAATTGACATCCCTAGAGATAGTTTTATTATATATATCCATAGTTAATTTTTGAGTTACTTGAATTTGCAGTATAGGAAGTATATATTAATTTATGTATATATGGCTGTACGAGAGAAAGTTTTAGAAGTCCATATCTATATTATAATTTATATGTTTTTTTTTTTTTTTTTTCCTTTTTGCGCTGGGGATTTATATGTTGTTATCTATTCTATTATGGAGTGATCCTTGAGATCTAGGGTTAGTATTGGTTTGATTAGTCTACATATATGAATTTAGTGGTATTGCTTGATGAATTATATCTATAAGAATATATAGAAAGGGGATGAACTTGGGAACGGAGTCTTTTGATCCAGCAGCTTAGGTTTTTTAAATATATTTTTTTATTATTTTATTTAAGGCAACTAGATAGAGAGGACACTGATTAATGATTTGGGCCATATAGAAATATGACTAAGTATAAAACTTTATATACCAAGTATAAAAAAGTATATATCTAGTATATTTCAGCACAGTAACTAAAAATAGTAGATATGTTTATCTACTAAGTGTGAAAATATATATACATGGACATTTAGCTATAAAATTTAAAAAGTGGATATTTACTTAATCAAATTTAAAATATTGGTTATCCACCTAAATTTCTCTGATGGTTTTTTTGGGTGGGTTCGTTTTCTCTTTTGGGCTTTTTGTTCCGACTTAGCCCATTTAATTTGTTTTGGTCTTTTAGACACAAAGGTAAATATTTATGTATTGACTTATTTTACAGCTACTTTTTATTTTTCTCATTTTGAATATAAGTAACTAGATAAGTTTATATATAAGTTTTTTATATAACCACAAGTCACGTGATTTGGGTACGTGCATTCAAACTAGTATATATATGTATATATGGAGAAGAAACTTTTCAGATTAGGATATTAATTGATTGTTAAAAAGTAAGAGAGAGAAATAGCATTAATAGTGCACGTCTTTTCATGCACTTTATTATAACTATTGGATCATCATCTAATGGTGATCCAACGGCTAAAAAAAAATATCTACACATAGGTAAAAAAAAAATACCTATTAGATATATCTTATTCTTCTTCTTCTTCTTCGTTCGATCCATATATATCTTATGTGAAGATAATTAGTGCATAGCTAGAGCTAGACGGAAGATAAAATTATGGAGATTGACTTATTTGCTCTAGAATTAATTTTCTTATTGTGACGCCATCTCTATGCTTTATAAATTGTTATCACATGTTAGTTTTTGACTGTTCTTTGATAGAGTGCACTTGAAGTGTATGTGCAATACTTCTTGAAGTATTTTACGCAGGTCACCTCACTTTATCATTGAACTTCATTTTCTGACATACGCCCTCCTAAACTCAGTTGTGATCATTCTTAATATCATTTTACATTTTTAATTTAGGTCCTTTCTGTTTTATTTTAAGCAAAATGCATCACATGAAGCAAAAAGTTTTAAGCAAAATGCATCACACTACGGAGCAATAATGATCATATATCCTAGCTAGTTAGGTTTTTCTTTTAATAATTATTATCTTTTTATTTATTTTTCACTTTTACAAAGACAATGACCCTAGCTAGTTTTCAATGGCCAGAGAATTTTAAGATCAAATAGTATACAAATCAATAAAATTTTTGGGAGTTTACTCTATTTTATTTTTAAAAATAAAAACGGAAATATGCAGTGTCGAATGTGTTAGGAAATTCTATTTCTTATATTAGGCCACATATTTTAAACAATTGTATTGGACTATATTATTCTTAAGCAGATTTAATTAGTGATTTAATTAAAGATGGGTCAGGATATCTAACTGGGTATTGATACCAATGTAGATATCCTGTTAATCACCCAGTTGGGTGTGATGGATGCCCAACATGGGACTACTTAAGGAACGTATTAGGGTTATGGTTCCCACCATCTTTTTACGTACGCTCATTCTCTCTGTGGCCTGCCATCAGTTACATAGAGTTCCATCTGAGTGTTTTAGGGATTAGGTAGTGTGGAAGATAAAACCTTCAGGCAATCATAATCAGTTTCTAAAACTTCCGCCTTCAGTTCATCATCCAGGTTATAGCTATCGATCATGAACTCAGGTATACTCAATGAATCTCTACCTATCAGTTTTGCATGAATGATCTAGGTTTTGTGTTTGGTTATTTGCAATCCTATATTCATCCTAACAAGTGGTATTAGATAGGGATTTCATGTTAAAATTGATTAGGTTTTCACTGCATGTCTGTAGTTTTCATAATTTATGCCTATTTGGATTTCTAGGGTTTAGATTATACATGCATGATATATGATTTTACATGATTTATTGAGTATTTGATACTATGAGGGTTAGGTTTTGGCTTTTGCGTCGTTCATATTTTGGACTTGGGGCTAAAAACATCATTTTCGGGTTTATTTTGATGTTTGAAGCCATTTAAGCGAATCTAGAATTTTCTAAATCCGTATTGGATAGTGTTTTTGGCAGACCGATTCTAATTTTTGGTCTACAAAAAACACTATTCCAGCAGGTTAATTTTCAGTCAAATTTTGATTTTTGGGTCGATTTTTGGGCAGATTTCGGTCCTTTTTTTTTTTTTACTTGAATCATAGAGTTTTAACCTATTTTCGACCTATTAAGGACTAAAATGAACCACACTTTGTCCATTGAAAACTCTATTTGGTTCTAAGGTTGATAAAGTGATGAGCCAATTTCAGAAAGATCGAATCTGATAATTTGATCACTGTCAGATTCGGTCTACCGAAAATAGCTTTTCGGTTGACCGAAAGTTGCCAAAATCACAATATGGTCTCTGTGGTTTTCGGTCAACCGAAAGAGAAGAATTGGTTGACCGATTCTGCTAACCGGTCGACCGATTCCTATAGTAAAGAAAATTCCAATTTTATTTAGTGTATTTTAGTTAATTTTCTTTACACCTTTGTCTTGTATGTTAGATTAAATACGACAAAGCAACATGTTGCCAAAGTAACCTCTATTTGTTTAGTCTAACGTATAAAGATGTTGTGAGTTTGTTGTTAATGCAGATGATTACTAGCTCAAAAGAAAGTGATCATTTGGCACGACAACAAACACACATGTGATGATAAATACGTGATGGTTATTTAGTTTCCATGTGAGCAATAAATCGGCTCAAAGGAGTGTTTGTTGTTTTACAGGATTTACTGTTAGTATTTGATCATTGCACTTGAGAGTATCACTTGCAAGTTAATGAGTCGGCCCAAAAGAAGGCTTGTTAATATTGCGCTAGATATCTTGTGATAGTATTTGATTATGTAATATATGTCATGTCTGCATATTTTTTGATTAATTTATATGCCTATATATGATATTTAAGTTGTGAGCATACTTAATTTATGGTTTTATTTTGTTCTCTATTCATTTTCTGCTGCTAATAAATCTACCAATTTGAGTACCATTCTTGTGCTTACGGGTACAAACTTTAAGGCCTGGAAAGAGAATGTCATGATCGTACTGGGTTGTATGGATCTTGACCTGGCACTCAAAAAAGATCAACCCACTGCTCTTACGGAAGAAAGTTTTACTGAAGATAAAAGAAACTTTGAGCTATGGAAAAAATCTAATCGTATGAGTGTCATGATCATGAAACGCACTATTCTGGAAATCATGCATGGCTCTTTGCCAAAAGAAAAAAATGCTAAGGTCTTCCTTGCTACTCTTGAGAAATTATATTCTCAAGAATGAGAAGGGTAAGATGATTACTACCTTAGGGAAGCTCATCTCAATAAGATACAATAGCAAAGAAAATATAAGGGAGTACATTATGCAGATATCTCATTTGGCTGACAAGTTTAAGGAACTCAAGTTAGACATTTCTGAGGATTTGCTTGTAGCTTTGGTTTTGCTTTCTCTTCCTAATCAGTATGAGAACCTACAGACTATATACAATGCCCAAAAGGACAAATAGAATATTAATGAGTTAAAAGCCATTTGTATTCAAGAAGAAGAGAAAATCAAAGCCGAAAGGCCTGAAAGTGCTAACTTGACCACTACTTCTAAGGCAAAGAAGAGGAAAATAGATAAGGGTAAGGAAGCTTTAGTGGCTCCACCTGCTAAGGCATAGAAAAAGTAAGATGAGCAAGGTTACTTCTTTTGTGGAAAAGGTGGACACCTGAAGAATGAATGCGCTAAGTATAAAACTTGGTGTATTAAGAATAATAAGTTTCTCATTTATATTTGTTCTGAAGTTAATTTAACTTCTACACCTAAGGACACTTAGTAGGTAGATTCTGGTGCTACTACTCAGTAAGTGTTTTCATGTAGGGTTGCCTGTGAAGCCGGAAACTAAGTGATGCTGAAAGAGTCATCTATATGGGCGATGACCAAACAGCTTCGGCAGAAGCCATTGGGTACTTTAGATTGTCTTTAAATTTTAGAAAATATTTGGATTTGTATGAGACTGTTGTGGTACCAGCTTTAAGACAGAATTTAGTTTCAATTTTTGTATTAGACAAATTTGGTTATTCTTGTTCTTTTGGAAACAATTTATTTAGTCTTATATGTGATTTGAATGTTATTGGTACTGGTATTCTTATTGAAAATCTTTATATATTAAATATCTAATCCTCCGTTAATAAAACTTTGCATGTTAATTCAAGAAATACAAAATGAAAATTAATTAATGAGGACTTATCGATGCTATGGCAGGGATACTTACGACACATTTCTAAACAAAGAATTAAACGTCTTGTATTTGATGGGATCCTTAGTCCCCTTGATTTGGTAGACTTTAAAGTCTGTATCGAGTGTATAAAGGGGAAATAGACAAATGTTAGGAAGTTAGGTACCAAAAGGAGCTCTAGCATCTTAGAACTGATACATACAGATATCTGTGGTTCATTCCCTACGGTTTCTTAGAATAGACAATAATACTTTATCATGTTCATAAATGATTATTCTCGCTATGAGTACATATACTTGATTTATGAGAAGTCAAAATTACTAGACGTATTTTAGGCTTATAAAGCTGAGGTTGTAAATCAACTTGATAAGAAAATTAAGACTGTCAAATCTGATCATGGTGGTAAATACTACGGCCAGTATGACAGATCAGATGAGCAACATCCATGGTCCTTTGCTAAGATTTGGAAGAGTGTGGCATCGTCTCGCAATATACTATACCAGAGAAACCTAGCATGAATGGTGTTACTGAATGACGCATTCAGACAGTTAAAGATATGGTAAGGAGTATGATTAGTCATTTCACCTTATCAGAATCACTCTGGAGAGATATTCTTAACAAAGTACCGAGCAAAGTAGTAGCAAAAACTCCTTATGAACTCTAGATTGGACAGAAACCCAGTATAAGTCATTTACACATATAGGGTTGTCCAGCTAAGGTAAGGCCTTACAGGCCAAACGAAAAGAAATTAGACTCAAGAACCATAAGCTGTTACTTTGTAGGGTATTCTGAAAGATCCAGAGGCTATAAGTTTTATGATCCCATAATAAAATCTTTCTTTAAGATGAGAAATGCCAAATTCTTAAGGATATTAAGTTTAGGAGGGAAGATAAAGTCAAGGACATTGTCTTTGAAGAGGAATTTGTTTCTCTTCCTACGGTTGCTATTGACAATGGTCAGGATACTTAGGATCTTATTCCTGACAATATTATTATTCAAGATACAATCGCTCCAATTCAAAACAATGTTCATGAGTTTCCTGTCCCAGTTGAGGCAAATGTTCCTGTAGAGCAAACTCAACAACCTCAAGAACTAGTGTCTTTAAGGAGGTCCACTAGAGAAATGAGAAGTGCGATTCCAGATGATTATATCATATATCTCCAGGAACATGAGTTTGACATTGGGACAATGGAAGATGATCCAATCAACTTCACACAAGTCAAACAAAGTTCTAATTCTCAAAAGTGGATCAATGCCATGAATGAAGAAATGAAGTTTATGAGAGACAATAATGTTTGGGATCTCGTCAAATTGCCTGAAAGTTCGAAGCCCATTAATTGTAAATAGATATTCAAGACCAAACGGGATTCGAAAGGTAATATTGAGAGATAAAAGGCACATCTTATCATTAAAACCTTCACTCAGAAGGAAGACATTGACTTTAAAGAGACATTCTCTCTGGTTGCTTTGAAGGACTCCTTTAGAGTTATTATGGTACTTGTGGCTCATTATGACCTTAAGATTCATCAGATGGACGTTAAGACAATATTTCTCAATGGAGATATTGATGAATCGATATATATAGTGAAACCAGAAAACTTTGTATCAGGAGATCTAAAGTCTATGGTCTGTAAACTCAAGAAGTCCATCTATGATCTCAAGCAGGCTTCCCGTCAATGGTATCACAAATTTCATGAGGTAATTCTCTTATTCGGTTTTGAGGTGAATCTTGTTGATAATTATGTATACCATAAGTTCAATGGGAGTAAGTTTATCTTCCTGGTGCTCTATATTAATAATATACTACTAGTAAGTAAAGATATAGGCTTACTGCATGACACCAATAGATTTCTTGCAAAGAATTTTGAAATGAAAGATCTTGGAGTCGCCTTTTTTGTATTGGGTATACAGATACACTGAGATCGCTCTCGGAGTATCTTTGGGTTATCACAAAAGAGCTATATCGAGAGAGTGTTCAGTATATTTGGTATGGATAAGTATATACCAACAGACACTCTAGTGTCTAAAGGAGATAAATTTAGTCTTAGTCAAAGCCCCAAGAATAATGTGGATAAAGAAGCCATGCAACAATTTCCTTATGCTTTGGCTGGAGGGAGTCTGATGTATGCTCAGGTATATACGTGTCCAGATCTTGCATTCATAGTTGGCATATTAGGTAGATATATGAGTAACTACCAATTTAACAAAAAAGACATGCACCATAAATTCTCATTATGAATCTAATTTACTATATATGTTGGTCCCAAGTTGGGACTGGCAAAAAATAATAGTATTTAATAGAATTTTTAATTTATTGAGGTTATAATACGATGTGGCTAAGGTTTTTTGTGTTTATTTTTTTATTTTATTCAACCTCAATCGAAATTATTTTTTGACCAAGCATGATTTCTTACAAATGAGTGGGGAATGGGCAGAGCCAAGAATTTAACTTAGAGAAGGCAAAAATTAAATGTATTTCAATTGTAGGAAAGTCTAACTCAAAACTTGAGGACTATACTAAAAGTTTTATAAATTTAGGAGGATAAAAGCTAAATTTAAATGAGGCAAATACTAATTCTGAAAATAATTTACATACTAGTTTACAAGAAAAATAAAATTGAGCGGGGCAATTGCCCCCTCTAAGCTCCATGTAGCTCCGCCTCTATGGGGATGTGGTAGAGATAAGATCTGAAGATAAATTTTGCACTTCTCGTTTTCCATAAAAAGGAAAATATCATTTTGTTATTCTACTTTTTTCTATGAGCATAAAAGAAAAAGGTCGTATGTTATTCTACTTTTCTCCATGAGCTTTAAAAATTAATTTTAAAAATAATAGAGACCATGTAATTTTTTTATGAAAAAAGCTAAAAATAATTATAAAAAGAAAAACAATGGAGAAGAAAAAAAATTAAGTTCTAAATAACAGTAATAATAATAATTATGATGATGATGGTGAGGATGATGATGGTGATAAAAAACGAAGCTCATGAAAACTGATACATATAATTATGTTACGAAAACCACATGAGCATTAAAATTGCACGATCTTGAAAAACAACATGATTAATTATAGGTACGATGCGCGTAGACAAATGGCATAATTAGATACGAAAATAATATAAGCTCATAAATAGGTACAATTAATCCAAACATAGCTTGAAACCAGATAAAATTAAATACAAAAGTAAACAAACACAAAAGCAAAACGAGCACAAACGCTGCACAATTACTAACTGTGCCTGAATGACATAATACATAAATGGCTACGAGTGCGACTAATCATGCTTGCGATAGCACGACACAGCACAATTTAACACCACTAAATACCACTATAAGAATTCACAAACATCGTGGTTATTTGCTTCGTAAATTATAAGATATGCTTGGCTATTACAAGAAGAGAAGGGGGGAGAAAAAAAAAAAAAAACACGGAGTTGGGACGTGTGGGTTTTTGGCTTTGAATAAATGGGGCTTGTGGTTTTTATTTTTATTATGAAATTTATATATAAATTGACATGATTAGAATTTCAACCTCTTCTCTCTCACTTTTTAAGTATCCTAAATTAATTGAGCTAGTTTTATCTGGCTTGTTTGTAAGCTTAGTACCGTGTCCGTACTTGCATTGATGCATGTATCCGTCAAACTTGCAGCCCGACTTTTGTCTCGCCTATCTGTCAAAGTTGACCAATCGCGAACCCCCACGTGTCTGCTCGATTTTTATCTCTGCATAAATCCATGTATAGCAACAGAAAAGAAAAGAAGAACCAGTAGAATGACAACGCCCCCTTTAAAATTCCGGTGACCCACTTGTTTGGAGCTCCAATATTCTTCCAGGAACCAGTACCACCAAACCAATTTACTACTGCAAATTTTGTTCTTTTCCCTCTTTTAGAAAGGTATGCTTCTGGGTTTTTATTTAATTTGCTAGAACATAGGTAACATAATAAATATAATATCGATATACTGTATATTTTGCAGAACTTTCATGTATGTTTGATTGTGATTTTGGCTCTTCAGTGGTTTATCTTGGTAATTGTTTGTTTTTTCCTATAATTTTATTGAATTCCTGTATTGGGTATTTCCATAGGTCGTTTTATTTGCTATTAAAGTGGTTCATGTGGCAGATATGTTGGTCCATTCAAGCCACAAAGATACATGTTGCTATTCTCTCTGTCTCACTCTCCTCTTTGTTTTTCTTTTATTTATATATTTCTAGTTTTTTTTTTTATATAGTTATTTACCCTTAATTTCCGATCATGTCACACTCTGAGATATTGTGTTGGTCTTCCCCTCTTTAGGAAGAATTGCACATAAGGTAGTTTTAACTGAGGTTTTCATAAGAAAATGCTATCTTGGTTTTTCATTTCTTTTTGAGAAAATGACAAGTAATAAAGAAATAGGGTTGTTGTATTGGTGTCATTGATGTATTGGTGTTGGAATATTTAGTTTTGTTGCAAGCTACTCTAAGTAATAGTATGATCTCATAAGAATAATGTGATATTCTTTGAATCATCCGAGACATATTTGTTTTTATTTGTTTTCAAATAATTTGAATGAGTTGATTCCTAGCTGGCTAAGGACATGAATTTGATTTTCCATACAATTAAGATGTTTAGTTTTGAGCTTGCTAATTGAAAATGATCATTGCATATGTTAACTAAGGCATGGTTTGTTGTGGTATTTGAAAATGATGGTTTTTTGGTAGGTTAGGTCTGACTATAATGATGAAGGGGTACTTTGAACATGAGATTGAAATTATCGTTAGACTTGTCTATTTGTTGATCTTCATTAAATACAAGATTAATACAGGGGTTACGTCATGTCAGTTATGTTAACATTATTAACCATCCAGCTTTGTTCTTCTTTGTTCTAACTTGACCAGACTTGATCCTTCATGAGGAAAAACTATGGATTACTAGTCGACAGAGTATTTTGTTGTTACTTAGAAAATAGTATCTCACACGCTTCTATGCCAATAAGTTCTGCGAGTCGTATTTATGGGCTAGTTACTGTATAATTTGTCATGAAGAAACGTTGTAAAGTTGCTTTTTGTGCCATTTATTGGTTAATATGGGCTTTAGGCATAGTTTTCACCATCTTCTGGGCTATTAGTTCTATATAGTTCTTTATGAAAAGGTAGAAGAAAGCCTAAAATCATACTCAGTTGTCTATAATGATGGATGCATTTCTTCACTCGACAAATATGAAAGTTACCATAAATCATTGATGTTTGGTTGTATACTTCTAGTTCTTAGTCACACAGATTTATATACATATTTATAATGTATATTATTACTGGGATTCTGAAGTTTCACTTTGCTTTTATCTTCTTCAATATAAGCATTATCTGAATGTAGCTTTTGCCATATGTTTCCTCAGATACAGAGGCAAAATATCAACTCATCTTGAATGGCTCAAGATACTACTTCTGGTGCTGATTCACCTCGGCGACGTTCTGGTCTCCTACGAGATCAGGTCCAACTTGTTAAGAAGAAGGATACAGATCGTTATGAGATTGTGCCAATTCAAGATACACTGTCATTTGAGAAAGGTTTCTTTATAGTGATTCGTGCATGCCAGTTGTTGGCTCAAAAGAATGATGGGATAACATTAGTTGGAGTAGCAGGCCCCTCTGGCGCTGGGAAGACTGTTTTCACTGAGAAGGTGCTGAACTTTATGCCCAGCATTGCTGTCCTTACAATGGACAACTACAACGATTCTAGTCGTATTATTGATGGCAACTTTGATGGTAAAAGCCCAACTTTGTTATACTGAATAGAAGGTCCTCTAAATAACTAACTCTTAAATTTTGTTGGTACACCAGCCTTTGAAAATGTTCCTTGCATCCCCTTAGCCTTCTGAACACTATTATGAAGAATGATTATGTATAAATGATGTAAAAGCTTCTTTACTGGTTCTGTGAGTCCTTTGTTCTCTTGGAATAACCTAGCATTAATTATTCATTGGTATCAAATGAGTTTTCAACAAAGTATAGCCAACACAACTACGGAGATTTAATAGACTGATATGAAGACTATGATGCTTTATTGTCAGTTTTTCTATATGCATATAGTAGGAGACCAGGCTAAATTGTCAGTTCTAGTTAATATATGGAGTTCCATATCTGTTTAAAGGTTGTAGCACTTTCTGCTATGCTCAGCATGTAAGTCTACTGGGAGTTTTTTTCTTGTTATTAAAGTTTCAATTATAATTATTTTTTTTTTGTTGCTTGTTTTTCTGATAGTAATTGTGCTTGAATCTTTTGAAAAAATTTGTTCACTTCCTGGATCATAATTTCCTTGAAAGTATACTCATTGCAATGGCTCATTTCATATAAGAGTGCTGATGGTAGAGTTCTAATTATCATAATGTTTTCGAATAGATCCACGCCTTACAGATTACGACACATTGCTCGAAAATATACATGGTTTAAGAGCAGGGAAACCTGTCCAGGTTCCAATATATGATTTCAAGACTAGCTCTCGCGTGGGTTACAGGTAATGGATTTCTCCGGACTTTTTTCTGTAGAACACGGGAATTTGCATTATTGAGGGGGGAACTGAAAGGAAAAATATGGAAGTTAAAATGCTAGCATGAAATTACCTTACTCAATCGATCAGGGGAACCTATAGCTTTTCTATTCTGTAACTCATATTATGATTTAGAGTTTAGTCTGATTTATAGCGAATGGGTGGTTTCATCGTATAAATATGATGATCATGTCTTGCTTTGTTTTATGCAAGTATTTTGGTCATTTTACAAGCTCTGTTGTCTACCACTCCTCTAATATGTTGATTGCTTGTATCAGGACAGTAGAAGTTCCTAGCTCTCGAATCGTGATAATAGAGGGCATATATGCCTTAAGTGAAAAATTGCGCCGTTTCCTGGATCTTCGTGTATCAATCACTGGTGGAGTTCACTTTGACCTTGTGAAACGGGTTTTACGAGACATTCAACGTGCAGGCCAAGAGCCTGAAGAAATTATCCATCAAATCTCTGAAACGGTTCTCTCTTTTATCCTGTGGTTGCGATTTCAGGACTTTGATTACTTCTCTGAAATATTATTTGAAGTTGACAAAGTTTTTTATACTTGTCCTGTTAAAATTGCACACAGGTGTATCCCATGTACAAGGCTTTTATCGAGCCAGATCTCCAGACAGCACATATAAAGATAACCAACAAATTTAATCCCTTCACCGGTTTTCAGAATCCCACTTATATTTTAAAGGTTAAACTACATTCTTCCTTGTTCAGGTCATTTATCATTTTCCTTTTGTTTTCTAAAATTTCCATTTACCTATTGTTAAAATACCAGATATAAGATATTTCTCTAACTGTGTCGCTGAATGCTTCCTCCACTTTCAGTCAACTAAGGCTGTAACAGATGATGAAATCAAGGCTGTTATTTCTGAAGATCACAGAGAAACTACAGAGGAAACTTATGACATTTTTCTTCTTCCGCCTGGTGAAGATCCTGAAGCATGTCAATCCTATTTGAGGATGAGGAACAGAGATGGGAAATACAATCTCATGTTTGAGGTGGATCATTGTAGACTAATTTTATCTTTAAGCTAGTATGTAGTATGTAGGCTTTATACCTAGTGCTATTTTCTACATCATATCCTAGTTTTTAGATCCATGTTTTTTATTGAAAATGTGGCTATTTCTCCTCTTACATTATTTGTCTGAAGTGAACACTGTGTCTATTTTGTTGCTCATTTTTTATTCGAGTATAATATTTGTGCACGACTAGTTTTTACTTCCTAGCCATTCTCTGCACAGAACTAATTGCTCTGCGTTTGAAAAAGAAAATAGGTTTAAATTAGCTAGTTTTCTTCTTAGTGTTGGTATTCATTTTCAAGTTTCTCTAGTTTCAGAAAGTCGGTATTCGTTAATGTTAAGTTAGCTTAGTAACGGCGGGCTCATTTTGCCATGCAGGATGTTCTTCACACTTCAGGCTATCTAGTGTTTCGTTTTTCTTTATTAATGGCTATCTAGTGTTTTGTTTTTCTTTATTAATATTATGTTATTATTATTGTTCTCCTCGTCTTCTTTTTTTCATTACACTTATCTTTTTCAAGTAATGAAACAAACGTCTTTTCCTTGTCCTTGTTATGGGCCTTTTTGCCTGTTATTTTGTTCGTTGGAAATCTGGAAAGGAGTATGTTCATGCTAACTATGCAAAACTCATATATATTGTTTTTGGGTATTAGAGATTTTGGTATCAAAGTTTCTTAACAAAATTAATATACTTCATAAGTTTAATATTATATATGATTGTCTGATATGTGATTAACTAGAAGATAGGATTTATTATTGTAATTATAGTTGTAGATTTATGAATAACCTCTGATGATAAGTTCAGAGGGTTTCTAACCTGTTTATTTCTATCTCTCTCTCTCTCCTCTTGCCAGGAATGGGTTACAGATAGTCCATTCATAATATCTCCTCGAATAACTTTCGAAGTTAGTGTGCGCCTTCTCGGAGGGCTTATGGCATTGGGATATACAATTGCTAGCATCCTGAAAAGAAGCAGCCATATCTTCTCTGATGATAGGGTTTCTGTCAAAACTGACTGGTTGGAGCAACTTAATCGCCAATATGTTCAGGTATCGTTGTAGTTTCAGCATTCCTGTTTTCTTATGGTTTTTTCTTGTCAGATTTGGATTTTATATTCTTTTTCTTGGTGAATCTTCAATAATTGATTAGGAATTTAGGTTTATGCCAATTTGGTATCAATGTCTTTTTACCTTGAGGAAATATTATTGTTGGACATTTTAGATGAAAATATTCATTTTGCTTGGGGGATTATAATGCACATTTGCCTTTCCGATTGGAAAATGTACCATTTATTTGACTTCATCTTCCAATGATTTAGTATCGAACCACTTTTGGTATTTAGGGCACTGTTGCAAATGTATTGTTCACAGAAAATCTGAATAAGAAGTGAAGTGTTGTACATATTTTCTGTTCTTATCTAGAAGTTAATTTACTGTGACTTGAACTAATACGTATTAAAGGAAGCTTTTTAAACTACCATAATTTCCGTTACTATTATAAGACTGTCTGGAATACTCCAACGTGATATGGAACTTTCTCCTCCTAAGAAACATGCTGGCCAAGATGGAAGTTGGTGAAACTAATTCAGAAATTGATTGCTTTTTTTTTTTTTTTTTTTTTTTGAATTTTTTCTGCCAGATAAATAAGAATGTTTGTTCTATAACTCTTATGGACTTGGTATTCAAACCAACACATCCAGTTAATAAATCACAATTGATTAACAATCTGCAATTTAATAATTTGTTACAGGAGGTGTAATTTATTTTTCTACATTGCTAAACATATCACATTGCAGAAGCCTGGCGCATGGCAGTTCACTCCTTTCTTAGGCAATTATGCTGTGAACTCTAGAAATGAATTTTCCATTTATTACCTTGAGAAGAAAGCAGAAGTTTGTCGATTTTTTTTTTTTTTTTTGGGGGTGAATTTTAAGAAGCACAGAACTTACATGCTGAAATGGATATGAAGGTGCAAGGGAAGGATCGGTTATACATTAAATATGTTGCGGAGCAGCTGGGTTTGGACGGATCATATGTTCCTCGTACTTATATTGAACAGATTCAGCTGGAGAAGCTTGTAAATGATGTTATGGTATGACTTTTGTTGGCAATGATGCACTTTACAGCTTCTATATGGTTCTAACCTGCTTAATCTACACTCTACAGGCACTGCCAGATGATTTAAAGACAAAACTCAGCATAGATGACGATGTGGTTTCAAGCCCTAAAGAAGCCCTTTCCCGAGCATCAGCAGATAGAAGAATGAAGTATCTCAGCCGGTACACTCATCATTGGCCACAAGTTGATATGTTTTCCACCTAAAATCAGAGGAAGTAAAGAAGGGAAAGCAGAAGAAAAGAACAAGAGTGGGAATTGAATAGATTAGAAACATGACATTAGCATTTCTCTTAGGATCATCACCTTTACGTTGAGTAGCTGGTGAGAAGCCAAGATAAAAAGGGTTTTATCTATCATATGCATTAAACTATCTAAATTCACTTAGGTACAAGAATCCAAAATCATTATGGGTTCATCTTTTGTGGGTATATCCCCTGGTTGGAAAGATCGGTATTAGTGATCCAAACAGTTGAGCTTTTAGATTGATTTGTTTAAGAAAGTTGTAAAGCATTATGGTTTGGTCGAAGGGAAGAAAAAATTACACACATACGGAATTCTTAAAATCAAGGGCTGTTAGGTACTTGATTCAAGAGCTTATGAAATTATTGTAAACATGGGGTGGTGTATGTGTCCCTCTGACGATGTCTCTCAATGTTGGCAGGGGTGTATCACACTCATATTCAAATCAGAGGGACAAGACTATGGCCAAGCTAACAAAACTTGCTGTTAACAATAGAAGGTTTGATGGAAGGGCCCCAGATTCACCTGCGCCACTTTCAAACCAGGTAAGTTTCTTCTGCCTCAAACAATGCCTATTATTTTGTTTGTTGGAAAATGAAAACGGACAAGAACAGTTATGAGCTTCTTATTATGTTTTCTCTTTCTTTTGGTTAACAAGAAACTGAGTTGAGTTTCTTATTATGTTTTTTTCTTCTGGTTAACAAGAAACTGAGTTGTGGTCTGGATTTTAGTACTTGTTATGCATCGGAGAATCTGGTTGTGTCTTCTTTTGTGTAGCGAGCATAGGAAATCATCTCGGTGACGGTAACTGACCATACAATCAGTTTCCATATAACTAAGGAGATTATGTTGTTGTGATCAGAACTTTGATCATGGAACGTGAATGTAGGCTGTGTAGCTTTGCTTTTTGTCCATCAATATGTTTTGTTTTGTCTCAGGGAATTATTACTCAACTCTCAGAACAAATTTCCACGCTAAACGAGCGGATGGATGAATTTACATCTCGCATTGAAGAACTGAACTCCAAATTCTCTGTCAGAAAAGTCTCTGCTAGCCAACAAAATTTGGCCATGCAGGCTGAAGCCTGCAATGGCTCCGGACCCACTTCTCTTTTTGTCACCGGATTAAGTAACGGTTCCTTGACTGGATCACTTCTGCCAAATTCTTCATCTTCTTCTCAATTGGCTAAGGAGTCCCCACTGATGGAAGAGGTGATGAATTGTCTCATCTCTATTTTTAAGTATAGCACAAGGAAGTTAGATCTAGATAACAATGCTGTCCTTTCACTTACCTACATTTTTTTTCTCACTTGACAAAATGGTCCAACAGATACTAGTTATTTCACGGTCACAGCGTCAGATCATGCACCAAATAGATAACCTGAGCAATCTTCTGCGTGAATACCCGGGAGATAGATCTCGCCATGGAAGAACAGAGGGGACCAGCAGAACCATTGATGTTGATTCGATAAGTGTTCCTCTTTTGCTAACCATAGCACTTGGTGGTTTAAGTGTTTTCTTGTTCAGAAATCTAACTTGGCAGAAATAACTTCCAAGGGCTAGCAGCTCACTTTCGGTATACCGTGAATATTACCAATTCCGATATTTTATCTTAGTCTGGTTTCCCAAGTTATACAATTCAATAATGTTGTCCTATGATACATGATCTTGGACCCTTCTCACCTATGTTGTAAATAATAAATTGTATACTGTGGATGTTTGTGTAACATATATATACTTTTGTAAGCAATACAGAATATTATTTCACTGTTTTTCGTTTCTTTCTTATATTTTATAAATAACCCTTAGATGTGTCCTGACGTCCTGTTCTTAAACTCGATTGTCCCGCGTGCACATCTTATTTAGTGCAAATAATAAATAGAGATAACTGCAAAAAAATACCATGAGGTTTGGGTGTTTTGCAATTTAAACCCTAAAGTTTGGACTCTGCAAAATAATATCTTGAGATTACGAATTTTTGAAAATTAATACCCTGGGTTGATTTTTTGAATAATTTTAACTGATAAAATACAATAATATCTTCAAAATTAAGATGAATAATATGGATTAATCTATTTTTAATGGAAGATGTAATTGTTTTTTCGTTCCTAAAATTAGTTAAAAAATCTGTCCAGGGTATTAATCTTCAGAAATTCTTAATCTCAGATTATTATTTTGCAGAGTCCAAACTTCAGGGTTTAAATTACAAAACATTCAAACTTCAGGGTATTTTTTTGTAATTATCTCTAATAAATATTTACATATTAGCGACAGGAAGATAAACTATTGATCACAGTAACAAACACAAACATTTCAAACAAAGAAAAGAAAAATTGATCACCGTTACACTTTCTTTCAATAAAATCTTTTAAAGGGTGTTGCATATAAAGTTTTGTAGAAGGAATATGATTCAGATATTGGTGAAACTTTAAAAGTATATTAGTTTTTATAATTAAAAAAATCATCCAATGATATTAAAAAAAGATAACTACATTAAAACATTTTTAAACTAAAAATTATTATTTTATAGAGGTTATCCATTTATTGATAAATGAATAACTTATTAGTTTATCAATAAATACATATTTATTAATTTAAAAGAGTAGTATAAGTTTAATACTTGTTACCTTTTCTCTTAAGATTGATACATGTATAAATGAAAATTAAATACAGTTGTGCATGCAATGGCGGAGCGACATTACGGCAAAAGGGGCATATGTCCCCATGGATTTTTTTCAAAAAATTCCTTCTACATATTATATATGTATATTTAGTATTTATATATTAAATCAATTTATTCGTAATTTTTCTCATTATATATATTATGTATATATTATATATGTAGATATTTAGTATCTTTGAAACCCTCATTAAATTTAAACTCTTATCTTTAAAATAAGAGTTAGATTTGTGTGTATTTATCCTTAGATATTTTGGAGGAAAAAAAAAGGTGTTTTATTTCACCAGCATATTCAATTATGATGTTTTATTGGTAATATACATGAATTATGTAAAAAAATAACATGCTTGTAAAGAAAGGTGTTTTATTTCACTAGCATATTATGATGTTTTATTTGTAATTACGTAAAAAATAACATGCTTATAGATCTTATACTATTTTTGTTTTCTTCTCCTAGTTTATAAATTTTACAAAATAAGTGGGTTTTCTATCTCTAATTTAGAAGGCATTTTAAATGAAAATTGCACTTATTATGCTATACATGAGAAATAATGCTAATATAATATCAAGTAGTGCGAGAATCAATTTTGCATATATCTTATTACAAATACAAAGTTTAGAAAGTTAATTTTAGATTATAATATAAATGTTTGAGACTAAACTTGAAAAATATGTAAACTAGTCAATCTTTATTGAATCTTTATTTAAGAGCAAAGAAATCTAAAAGTTAACATGTAATACTTTATAAGGTATAATACTTCAAGATGTTTCAAGTATATTGAACATAATCTCTATAAATAGTTATTAGGTTTTCTATAATTTAAATTATTATAATTAGATTCCTAATCATATAACAAATAGGTTGTGTGGAGTGAAAAAATTAGAGATAAGACTGAGTTCAATTTAAGTACAAATAATAAGAAAATAACTTTAATATTATGAATATTTATATGTTATTTTATTTATGCATTTAATTAATTATTAATTTATATATTAGATGTGTTCTAAAGGAATTACAAAAAAAAAATTATTATTATATACATTTTGCAAGAATATTAATTTAATACCAGATTTTATTATTTAGCAGAGGTTATTAATTTATCGAACATTCATTAATCGAGATTTTACTACTATTATTTAAAACTGATATCAAAAGAACTATTTATAGGTCCATGATTATCTTTAACACAAACGAAAATTAATAAACTAACAAAAAAAAAAAAAAGAAACAAAACAAAACAATATCTTCAATTTATGTCTTCTATTGTGTATTGGATCTTAAATATTTTGCATACTAAATATGTTTTATGCCGCATTCAAGTTTGGCCTATTTTAAAGCCTAAGCTAAAATATAAAATACATTAGAACATAAAATAAAATTAATAACTCATTTACAAAAATAGATCCATTTTTAATGGAAAAAATTGGAAATTCCAAACTACTCCCACATCCCAACTATCGACAGTAAAATTTGACTCCTTCGATCATGTCAAAAGCAAACTTGATCATAATTAAATTATAGGTTAATTACATTTTTATATCTTGTGTTTTGATTGTTTCTTCAATTTATATCTTGGATTTTGGTTATTATCAATATTGACCTTCAGATTCGAAATTTGTAACAAATTTATACCCCATTTAGGTTAAACATCATTTTTGATAACTAATTTTACCGAAATATCCTTTTAAACTTTGAGGATATAAATTTTAATAAATTTAAATTTAAAACAAATTAAAATTAATAGCAAAAAGAACAAATATTAAAAAAATAATTTTAAAAAATGCAAAAACCTAAAAATATCAAATATTATTTATGGACATATTAATGAAATTTAATTAAGTTTTAAATTTAAATTTCATTTAAAAAATATATTTTTTAAATTTTAAATGGTGTTTTGGTAAACATAATGGTCAAAATTGGTGTATGACTTAAGAAAGATATAAATTTGTTCCAAGTTTTAAGTCTGAAGGTCAATGTTGATAATGACAAAAATACAAAATATAAACTGAATAAATAACCAAAATACAAGGTATGAAAATATAATTATCCTTGAATTATTTCGATCACAGTAAAAAAAGAACCAGATTTCAGTTCAAAAACTAGATTTGCAGACAAAAAAAAAAATCTAGATTTGATGACTATGACTCACCTTTTCAGCTTTGATCGAGATGAAGATTAATGGAAAAGGTCGGTAAACAAGTTTGGAGTGGCCATGGTTCAGGGAGAAGAAGATTTAGACATTTTAATTAAGGTATTTTTAAAATTTAGATAGGTGATATGACACTAAGAATTGATGGTTACACTCGGACACCCAAGTGGCATAAATGCATCCCTTATCTATATTAAATCTATTAGAAAATTCTAAAGAAAAAAATATTTAGTTTTTGTATCAGCAACCATTGTTTTCCTAAAATAAGCCTCATCTAGCGAATGCATTAGTTTTATTTGCTTGTTAATTTTGGTATCTGATCTTCACATGAAATGATTTGGAAATTCAAGAGCAGGGCTTTTCTTCTTTTAATCTGGACTAAATTTCAAATCATTGGATTAGATCTAATAATTTTACAATTTAAAACTGTACATGTCATTTTATCAAAAATATTTTATATGCATTTTTTCTGCTACAGCTTTTTTCTTACTATTAAATTTGGAATGTAGAGAAATGCTAAATACACTCTCTTTTTTACGTTTTTTTTATACTCTCTAGTCTCCCAGTTTGATATGTGGATTCCACTATCCAATTTAATATTTTAATAATACAATAAATCATAGTAGAATCCACGTGTTAAGCAGTGAGACTGAGAGAGTGCAAAAGAGAGTGTAAAAGAGAAAACTGCTAGCATTCCTCTCGGAATGTAATAGGACAACAATCTCTAAGTCCCACGAAACTCATTGAAGGAAAATGTCCAGGGCTTGAAAGAAATTAATAAATATTTTAAGGAAAAAGGTCAAAGGAAACAAAGGATATTATATGAGGAATGAGATGAATTGATGTTTTTTCTTTTAATCTAACTGCAACCCAAACTGAGTTATAAGAAATAAAAAAAGAGTCTTTGGCAAATATGACAATGTCCAAAGTGTATTTTAGAAAATACATCCTCTTTTATAGGTTTTTTTTGGTGAATACCCCCTTTAAAGTTTTAACTTTATTATGAAGACAAAAATACCATAAATACTTATCCGATCAAAGATCCAAATCTAGCTAGAGAGGGGTAGAATTATTCGACACATTATCTAGTACTCGACATATCAATTGATTCGACACCTTATTTAGCACTCTAACACTCAGATATTTTTTTTTTTCAAGTTGCTCATACTTTATCTAGTGTTTTCGAATTAACTGTATCTAAGTCATTTTACACGTCTATTTTTTTTAAATAAATGTATTTACTTAACAATACTTAAATGGGGTATTTTCTAAAACTTACTATGAAAAGTGTATATTTCACCTACTTCCCTAAGATTACCAAGATTCAAAGTAAAACAAATAGTAAACCAAGTTAAAAAACTTATAGCCCAAGAAATTGAGGGGACAATTCCTAGTTGTATTCATTGAGGAACAGTCTCCATGAATTTAGTAGTCAAAATGTTGAGTCATACTTTGTATCATCAATACTATACTCATATTTTGAAGTTAACAAACATATGATTAAGAACTAATAATCTAATTGAGTGTGCAGCAAGTTAAATTAAAAAGATCACAAGACATTCAAGTTGGGTGGAAAAGAGCTTGAAGACAAAGTTCAAGATTACAAGACTTACACTAGCAAAGGTTATACACTTAGTTCTTATACTTGAATACTTGTTTACACATAATATAATCTTAATGGCTCAAATATTTCATAAAATTAGAAATTTTCAAACCAAAACTATCAAACTTGTTTATCTCTAATTAAAATATGAAATTTATTTTAAACAAGTTTTTAAATTGATCTAGATCGCCTTTGGAACAAAGTACAGGGTTGGAGACGTCAATTGTTCTCCATTGGAGGTAGAGAAGTCTTAGCCAAAGTTGTCCTTCAAGCGGTTACTTACTATGTTATGAGTATTTTTAAGCTACATGCTTCTCTATATAATGACCTTCGATCCATTTTTATTCACTTCTGGTAGGGCTCTTCTCAGGGGAATAAGAAAATAGCCTAGATGAGGTGGGAAAAATTATAAGGGTGAAAGCTTTAGGAGACCTTGGTTTCTGGAATCTTTATGATTTTAATCAGGCACTAGTGGCTAAGCAAGCTTGACGGGTCCTTCAAAATTCTAGCTCGTTAGTAGCTCAAATTTTAAAAGGTAAATATTTTCCCAATGGTGATTTCATAAATTTTTATAGTTCCCATATTACTTAAAAAATCAATTTATGAAGTCACATTTTAAAAATAATTGAAAAAGACTTAAAATAAAAATCAAAAATTACTCTCAGGTATTTTTGGCAGACCGATTCTCATTTTCGGTCTACTAAGTCTCTGTCCAATTTTTGACAGATTTTCAAATTCGACCGTTAGAATCACACTTTCAATGACTAGTATTTTCGGTTGACCGAAAATGTATTTTCGATCCACTGAAAATGACAGATTGTCTGTCAAACAGTTTAAAACGGCTAGTTTTCATTCAAGTCTATAAATAGAAGCTTTTCTAACACTTGAAACAACTTTTGAATATTTCTATATTGCTTTAAACATACTTTCAAGTTGTTCAAATTATCTTTTGTGAATCAAACTTTCAATTCCACTTTTTCACAAAAATCACTTGAACCAAACTAGATTATATCATGTGTTCTCATTTATTCATTTTGTATCAATTATTTTCTTTAGAGAGATTCTAGTTAAGTGTATCAACAAAACAAAAATCAAATTATATTTGTAAGGTGAGGTTGACAAAGGATTCATAAACAACTCAGTTTAGGTGAGATTGGCACCGGAGTCTAAACAATCCGAGTTAGGCGTGATACAGCCAGATTCAAACTTATTATAAAAGTGTGAGTATACCTAAGGAGAAATCACTCATTGTGTAAAAAAGACGGTCAAGCGCATTCTCTTGATCTGATAGTGGAAAGCTCGAAGCGGGTTGCCAAGAGTCGAGTACATAGACAAACTATCGTGTTTGTTGAACCTCGTAAAAATAGTGTTTGTATTGCTCTATCCCTATCTCTTTAATTTATTTATCTTGAGCTTGTGCATATTATTCAGCTATTTTTACGTATTATTACTTTTACTTACATAATTTACTTATTTATCAAGAAAAATTTATAAAAGTTTTTAAAATCCCAATTCGTCCCCCACTCTTAGGTTAGCTAATCTTGGGGTAACAATTGGTATCAGAGCTTGGTGCTCAAATTTTTAAAACTTAACCCTTTTTGAGATGGCTAGCCTAAACAACTTTTCTTTTCAATATGAGGGGTTATCACCTTCTAAACCACTATTTTTCAAAGGAAGTGATTTTAACGATTGGAGAAACTGAATGGACACTTACCTTAGGTCTATAGATTTTGATTAATGGTACATTATTACTAAAGGTTCATTGAAAATAAAAAAAATTATTGATGGAAGAGAAATAGAAAAAGACATAGAAGAATATGATAAAAAAGGCAAAATCACCTTCACCAAAAATGAAAGAGCTAGAAATATTTCTATGTATAGTTTAGATAGGAATATTTATAATAATGTTGAGAATGCTAGATAGGAATATTTATAATAATGTTGAGAAGACTAGAGATACTCATGAACTTTGAAACATGTTAGAAGTCTCTTATCAAGGAACTAGCTCCATAAAAGAAACTAAGATTAATATTTTTACTAGAAACTCTGAGTTGTTCAAAATAGAAAAAGATGAATCTATTTCTCAAATATTTACTAGATTCACAACTATTATTAACTCTCTTGGTGCTCTAAAAAAAATATTTCCAAATAGTGAGTTGGTGAGCAAGATTCTTAGAAGCCTTCCTCGAGCATACAGAAATAATGTGGTAGCTATTCAAGAAGTAAAAGACCTTAGCAAATTTCCTCTTGAAGAACTTATGGGTTCCCTCATGACCCATGAGATCCTTATGAAAGAAACAAATGATGATGAAGGAGAGGAGAAGAAAAATAAAGGAATCACTCTTAAAGCCGTCATGCAAGAAAACAATGAGGAAGAAGAAGATTTTGTGGATAGTGAGCTTGAAGACATTGCCTTACTCACCAAAAGATACAAGAAATACTTAAATTTCAAAAAGAAGAATTTCAAGAAGAACACTAAGGACAATGAATATCGAGAGAAGAAAATGAAGAATAACCCCATCACTTGCTTTGAATGCAAGAAACCAAGACACATGAAGAACGAATGTCCCTTGAGAAGAAAAATAAAGAAGAAGACAATGAAGGCCACTTAGAATGATAGTGAAGAAGAAGAATCCGAAGTAGAATAACAAGAAGAAATTGCCAATATGTGTTTCATGGCAATAGAAAATGAGGTAAGCTCTCTTGAATGAAAAAGTGCATTTGATTGTGATACCAGTAGTGATTTTAGTAATGATAGTGATTGTGATTTATCATATGAAAGTTTATTGAGTGATTTTAATGATTTACACAAAAACTATGAAAAACTCATTTTCAAGAACAATGCTCTTAAAAAGGAAATTCTAAGTTTGTCAAAAATAGTTGAAGAGTTTATAAAAGAAAAGGAAGTAAAATTACCTTGTAATAATTGTGATATTTTGTCAAAAGAAAACACTTTCTTAAATGACAAGATTTTAGACTTGACCAAAATTGTCCACAAATTTATAAATGGAAATAAAAATTTTGACATGATGTTTGGTGGGCAAAAATATATTTTTGACAAAGGAGGTATTGGGTATAAATCTTCTATAAAATAAAAATACCTCAAAAACTATTCTGTTAAAGCTCTTATTAGGAATTCCTCATTGAAGACCAACAATTGCAATGATCTATCCCCATCACGATGAAATTTCAAAGAAATTAATTCAGATATGGTGGGATAGTTGTCAGCACGCCAACCTTAAGATTCCAATATTAATATTCGAATTTCAATAGTCGTCAAACAAATTCGGATATAGTGGGATGATTATCAATTTGAAAGGCAGCCCAACATTAATATTCCAACATCAATATCCGAATTTCAATAGTCTACTGTAGTATTTTCAATAAATAATTAGATAAATCTATTATAAAAAAAGGTAAATAGATAAATATGTTTCACTGTTGACCTTTTTATTTTTTATTTTTGGCCATATTTTTTTGAATTTAAAAGTAGAAGTGGCATTTCCATTTTTTTATTGCAGTATTTGTGCATGAAACAACTGAGCACGCGCACTGATCACATAAAATATATCTAAGTGCATTTATTTTTTTGAATAGCTTGAAGACGAATTAATTCCACAAATTATACCAAACATTGAAAATAAGCACTGTATATACTATGAATATATAATATATTAGTGACTATAAAACTAGTGCGGTCAACGGAAAAAAAAAAAAAAAAAAGAAAAAAACATGAAGGGTCAGATATGCAATATAATTGCATGCAATAAATTTGAAAGCCTCTTAGTTGTTCTCACTCGCTCCCCAGCAGAAGTTTGAAAGCCTCTCAGTTAAGCAAAAGTGTGAAAGCCTTCTGTATTTCTCTCTCTTTTCTCTTTTTTCGTTCAAATTTTCCATGGAAGACGATCGTCATCCTCATCTTCAAAATGAAGAAAACCACTATGAAGATCATCAACTTGGCTTGAATGGCAATCAGAACAACCACCACCATGACTATGAGTCCGCCTCTGAAGTTGAGCGTGCTACAAGGAAGCGGAGGAGAGTAGGAAATGATGATGCTGAAGCGATGACTCAGGATGAGGATGAGGAGGAGGAGGCTGCTTTCGATGAGGTTAATGACAATGATAAATTGCAACCCTTTAAAAGATTTTGGAGCCCAAAGCATGAGTTGGTCATATTAAAGCGTCTTATGCACTTTGCTGAAAAGAAAAAATGCAAGCCCTCTCAAGTTAAAATGAGCAAGTTCTATGCTTATCTCAAAAAGATCATCACCGATTTGGATTTCGATAAAATTCAGTTGAGCGACAAAGTCGGTAGAATGAAGATAAAATTTGAGAACAAGATGAGGAAGAAACCAGATTCTGTGTATCCAGACAAAAAAGACCAACGCATATTTCAACTCTCGAAAGTGATCTGGGGCAATGAAATGAGGGCAGTAGCAAAAAATGTGACGAGCCAATCAGAAGAGAGTGTGAACAAGGACTTTGCAGAAATGTTGAAGCAAATAAACACTGATCATAAGAACTCTTTACTCGATGGACTTACAACGGTGGTAGAAACTCCAGTGAAGGCCGAATTGGCGAGAAAGTGGCAGATTTTGCACTTTGACTACTTTTGTAACCGTTCGCGTATTGAACAAAAAGTTTTCTCATTAGCATTAGGCAAATCCGGATCTTCATCAAATTAGGTATGTATTTATGTTTTTTGACACAAAGCACACTTGCACTTATTGCAATCAAGATGGACATATTAAGTTTTCATGCTTTGTGAAGAAAAATGCATGTTTTGGTGGAAAACTAGCTTGGATACTAAAAAATTCTAGAACTAACACTCAAGGACCCAAATTAGTATGGGTACCAAAAATCAAAGTTTGATTCTTACTTGTAGGTATAAAAGAATAAGTATTTTTGGTTCTTGGATAGTGGTTGCTCCAAACATATGACCGGAGACTACTCCTTACTTTCATCATTTACAAAAAAGAATGGAGGACATGTAACTCTTGGAGACAACGCCAAAGGCAAAATTTTGGGTATAGGTAATATTGGTACTACTTCCTCTCCCATTATAGAAAATATTTTACTTGTTGATAGTCTTAAATACAATTTGCTTAGTATAAGTCAATTTTGTGATAAAGATTACCGAGTTATTTTTTAGCTTTTCAAATGCTTAATTGAGGATAGTTGTTCAAAAGAAATTATTTTTGAAGGAGAAAGGAAAGACAATGTTTATACTATTGATATTGAAAAATATTTTAGTCAAGATAAATATTTTTCAGTTTTAAAAGATGACTCTTGGTTTTGGCATAGAAGACTTGGGCATGCTAGCATGAATACTATTCCTAAGCTTTTAAAGAAAAACCTTGTTAGTAGTTTACCTAGTTTACTTTTTGAAAAAGACAAAGTGTGTAATGCATGTTAATTTGGAAAATAAGTAAAAAGTTCTTTCAAATCCGAAAATACCATTACTACTTCTAGACCCTTGCAACTACTTTATATGGATCTATTTGGACCATCAAGAGTAGCTAATCTTGGTGGAAAACACTACACTTTTGTGATAGTTGATAATTTTTCAAGATTAACTTGGATTCTATTTATTGCTCATAAAAATGATGTTTTAAATGTACTTACTATCTTTTGTAAGAAAGTGTAAAATAAAAAGACTATACCATCACATCTATTAGAAATGATCATGGTGATGAGTTTGAAAATGATGAAATGGAAGCTTTTAGCTACAAAAATAGTTTTGATCATAATTTTTCAGCTCCTAGAACTCCACAACAAAATGAAGTTACAGAAAGAAAGAATAAAACCCTACAAGAAATAGCACGAAGTATGCTAAATAAAAATGGTTTGCCAAAATATTTTTGGGCCGAAGCGATTAGCACCGCTTATCATATTGTGAATATAGTTAAGACAAGACCAATTTTGAACAAGACACCTTATGAGCTTTGAAAAAGTAGAAAACTCAACATTGGCTATTTTAAAATTTTTGGTTGCAAATATTTTATTTTAAATACTAAAGATAATTTGGATAAAATTTGATTCAAAATCCGATATTGGTATTTTTCTTGGATATTCTACTACTAGTAAGACTTATAGAGTTTCAATACAAGAACATTGGTAGTAGAAGAATCTATACATGTTATTTTTTATGAGTCTGATGCTCTCCATGAAGAGAGAAAATTAGATGATGATGATGTTGTAGTTTTGGAACCAAGCCCAAATGAGCCCAGTACAAATGAGAAAACAACTGAAGAGAAGGACACTCAACTACAATAAGATCTTAAAGAAGAAAAGGAAAGCGACAATAGTAATACTCTCTCTCTTCCTCAAGATTTAAAATTCAACTATGCTCATCCTAAAGACCAAATTCTAGGTGACTCCTTACAAGGAGTCAAGACTAGAGCATCACTTAGAAATATTTACAATAACATAGCTTTTATTTCTCAAATTGAACCAAAAAGTTTTAAAGATGCTGAAAAAGATGAATCATGGATTTTAGTTATGCAAGAAGAATTAAATCAATTTGAAAAAGGTGATGTATAGGAATTAGTTCCAAGACCTAAGGATCAATCAGTTATTGGAACTAATTTGGTCTTTAGAAATAAAATAGATAAGCATGAGGTGACTGTGAGAAACAAAGCTAAACTAGTTGCTCAAGGTTTCAATCAAGATGAAGGTATTGATTATGAAGAAACCTTCGCACCTGTAGCAAGATTAGAATCCATAAGGATATTCTTAGCATTTGCATGTCATAAAGATTTTATCTTTTATCAAATGAATATTAAGAGTGCATTTCTAAATGGATACATTTTAGAAGAAGTATATATAGTCCAACTCCGTGGTTTTCAAAATCATAAGTATCCGGATTATATTTTCAAATTGAAAAAGACTCTTTATAGTTTAAAGCAAGCCCCTAGAGCTTCGTATGATAGATTGAGTAAATTTTTAGTTTTAAATGGTTTTACTATGAGAAAAGTGGATACTACTCTTTTTATAAAAAGAAAAAAGAGAGAAATAATTATAGTTCAAATTTATATTGATAATATTATTTTTGGTGCTACTAATGATTCTCTTTGTGAAGAATTTTCTAAGTGTATACACAATGAGTTTGAGATGAGTATGATGGGAAAACTCAATTTCTTCCTTGGACTTCAAATCAAACAAAGCAAAGAAGACATTTTCATCAATCAATCCAAGTATATCAAGGATATGTTGAAGAAGTTTGATATGGAGAACTCCAAGTCAATGAGAACACCTATGAGCTCCTTAATTAAGCTTGACAAAGACGAAAATGGTAAAGTAGTAGATTTCACTAAATATTGAGGTATGACCGGATTTCTACTTTACTTAATAGCTAGTGGACCGGATATAATGTTTAGTATTTGTCTATATGCTAGATTTCAATCTAATCCTAAAGAATCACACCTTAGTACAGTAAAACGTATTTTGAAATATTTGCGTGGCACTATGAACCTAGGATTATGGTATCAAAAAGACACACACTTTAACATTACTAGTTTTTCGGATACGGACTTTGCCAGTTGTCAAACCGACTGTAAGAGCACCAGTGGCACTTGTCATTTTTTTGGTTATTCACTTGTGTCTTGGTTTAGCAAGAAATAAAATTCTGCTGCTCTTTCTACTACCGAAGTCGAATATATCTTTGCTGGTAGTTATTGTGCTCAAATTCTTTGGATAAAACAAATTCTAATGGATTTTGGAATGAATTATGATCATATACCTATTAAATATGATAATACTAGTACTATCAATTTATTCAAAAATCTAATTTTGCATTCACGTGGTAAGCATATTGATATTAGACATCATTTTTTTCGTGATCATATACAAAAAGGTGATATTGTACTTGAGTTTGTATGTACGGAAAAATAACTAGCTGATATTTTCACTAAACCTCTCAACGAGGATCGTTTTTGTATGATTCGCAGAGAACTTGACATAATTGATCATAATGAGCTTCATTAATTCTTTATGTATTTAAAAGTTACTTGATTTGTTGTGTATGATCATTAATTTGTTGATTTCCCAATATTTTCTTTGTTGGTTTAAATATTTCTACTGTTTTAAATCGATTTTCATTGAAAAACAGCGAAAACAGGGAAATCGGCAGACTGAAAAATTTTTTAGCCTACTGAAAGTTTTTCGGTCTACCGAAAACCCCCCTGGAACTTATTTTTACTCTACCATTTTTTGCAGACCAAAAACCAGTTTTCGGTCTACTGAAAACTCACAGTTTCGTGGCTATTTAAGGGTTTTCATCATATTTTTCACTCATTCTTCACACTTTCTCCACCGAAAACTCTCTCTCTCTTACCCTAAAACTATCTCTTCATATTCTCACTCATATTTCTCTTTAGATTACTTAATTTTCTCCCAACCAGAGTTGATTTCATCACTTGTTCTCTATTTCTCATTGTTCTTCACTCTCTTTTGTCACCCAAATCAGAATTTTCTTGTTTTTTCAAACCTTAGAATTCGAATTTGGGGTTGTTTTCGTTTGAGTCTCTGTTCTATCATTATATTTCTTATCCAATGACTCCTAGAAAGGAAAACCCAAGATGTAAGGGCAAGAAAATTCGACCAGAGGAGTCTGAACAATGTATTAAAATGAGGTTTGATATTCCTCTTCTAGAATCACCTACTCTTATGACTAGGAACAAAGAAATTTTCTCTAAGAAAAACATTATTTGGGGTAGAACCTTCAACTTTAGAGACTTAACCTATGTAAATTTTCCTGATTATATTAAGAACATGGGATGGATTAAATTCTGCTCCATTAGAGAGACAAGGTATCCTAGATTGGTCAGGAGATTTTATGGCAGTACCAATATCTCTAGAGGACAACATGCTATATATAGTTCTCTTAAGGGAATAGATTATGAGATCAACAATAAGACCTTTAGTCTCATAGGATTCAGCTTTCTGAACAATGAATGGGTGGCCAAAACTGAGCAAGGACATAATCATGGAACGGGCGCTCAACAAGAAGCTGGCGGTAGTGGTGTTAGAGCTGCTGAAGGCACTCCTGAAAGTACTTATACTGAAGAGTCTCTGGCATAATAATTTGACTTCACTGAAGCTTTCAACAGCCTCTCTGAACGTCTTAACACCATCTAGCTTGACATCCAGCACTTGCATGACATCGAGCTTGAGCACTTCCAGATTCTACCAGATTGTTGAGTCATACTTTGTATCATCAATCCTACACTCATATTTCGAAGTTAACAAATATATGATTAAGAACTAATAATCTACTTGAGTGTGTAGCAAGTAAAATTGAAAGGATCACAAGACATTTAATTTGGATTATAGAAAAGAGCTTGAAGACAAAGTTCAAGATTACAAGACCTGCACTAACAAAAGTTATACACTTAGTTCTTATACTTGAATACTTGTTTACACATAATATAATCTTAATGGCTCAAATATTTCATAAAATTAGAAATTTTCAAAGCAAAACTGTCAAACTTATTTATCTCTAATTAAAATATGAAATTTATTTTACACAAGCTTTTAAATTGATTTATGAATTTCTATAGTTCCCATATTACTTAAAAAATCAATTTATGAAGTCACATTTTGAAAATAATTAAAAAAGACTTGAAATAAAAATAAAAAATTACTCTCGGGTATTTTCGGCAGACCGGTTCTCATTTTTGGTCCACCGATTCTCTGTCTAATTTTTTACAGATTTTCAAATTTGACCGTTAGAACCGCACTTTCAATGACTAGCATTTTTGATCAATTGAAATTGCATTTTCGGTATACTGAAAATTACAGATTGTCTGTCAAATGGTCTAAAATGGCTAGTTTTCATTCAAGTCTATAAATAGAAGCTTTTCTAACACTTGAAATAACTTTTGAACATTCTTACATTGCCTTAAACATTCTTTCAAGTTGTTTAAATCATCTTTTGTGAATTAAACTTTCGAATCTACTTTTTCATAAAAATCACTTGAGCCAAACTAGATTATATATTGTATTCTCATTTATTCTCTTTAGGCTTACCTTGTATCAATTATTTTCTTTAGAGGAATTCTTGTTGAGTGCATCAATAAAACAAAAACCAAAATTGTATTTGTGAGGTGAAGTTAACACCGGATTCATAAACAACCCAGTTTAGGTGAGTTTGGCACTGGAGTCTAAACAATCTGAGTTAGGCATGATAGAACTGGATTCAAACCTATTGTAAAGGTGTGAGTGTACCTAAAGAGAAATCACTCGTTGTGTAAAAAGGACGGTCAAGCCTATTCTCTTGATCCGATAGTGGAAAGCTCGGAGCGGGTTACCAAGAGTCGGGGACGTAGATAAATCGTCGTGTTTGTTAAACTTAGTAAAAATAGTGTTTGTATTTCTCTATCTCTATCTCTTTAATTTATTTATCTTGAGCTTGTGCATATTATTTAGCTATTTTTACGTATTATTGCTTTTACTTGCAAGATTTACTTATTTATCGGGAAAAGTTTGTAAAAGTTTTTAAAACCCCAATTCACCCCCCTCTTGAGTTAGCTAATCTTGGAATAACACAAAACACATTACTTGACTCCATGTTTAGTATTCCTGACATCTTGTGTAATGCTCAATATTTAGATTATATATATATATTTTTTTTGTCAAGCTGTTTGATACCTTGTCTAGTGCTTAACACTCAAATATCTTTTTTCTTTTTCTTTTTCTCTTTCTTTTTGTCAAGATGCCTTATCTAACGCGCTCGAATTAAGGGTATATAAGTCCTTTTAAACTCTACTTTTTAAAATGGATGTATGTACTTAATTACCTTCAAATATTGTGTATTTTCTAAAACTCATTATGAAAAGGATGTATCACCTACTTTACCAAGATTCTTAAGTTTGAAAGTAAAACAAATAGTAAAACCCAATTAAAAAAAATTCATAAAATGAGAAATTGAGGAGACAATTCGCAGTTGTATTTATTGATGAATAGTCTCTATTACATTTATTAATCGAAACACAAATAATGTAAACACTTTTGAATCAAAGTGCAAGAAGAAAATACTAAGTTTCTTGCTGGCTGGTATTCTTGTCTTGCCATACAATCCATAGCCAATTTTCCTTTACAAAACTTTGTTCAAAATTTTTAGTTTTAATTATTGACTTTATAGACCTTAATTTCTTTACCAATACCTTGCCTGAGGTCTTCATAGTTCGATACTTAAATTTTCAAATTAGCCAAATAGTAAAATCTCGCCTGATTCATATATACTGTTAGTTTCTAGAACCTATATAATTTAAATAATTATATTTAGAGAACTAACAATGTGTATCTAAATACATGTATAGTATAATTTAAATAATTATATTTAGCTAACTAGCCATGTGTCTCTAATCACATGTAGCGTACTTTGAGGGAAAATAGATGTGAAAGTTTTGAAGAAGGAGATGAAAGTATTATATGCAATCTCCGCTATAGAGCTAAACTTCATCAATTGGCGCTAGACCAATGGATTGCTAAAGGAGTGTAATCTGTCGTACATTGCATGAATGAAGAAGAGGCACCCGTGTTATTGTATCTGCAATTTTGTTAAATACTATAGAGTATAAACACATAAGATTCATGTTGGCTCAATTAAAAAAGAGGTGGTAAGAAGTTATATGAAAATGATAGGAAATTTGAGGTAATGCACAAAAATTAGTTTAATCTCTTTATATAGAACCTTAGGGTCCAAATTTTCTTTTTTCTAATAGATGTGGGTTTATAAACCTTATCATAGTAATAAATTTATTATATTCTGCGAACTTGTTGGAGAAAGGAAATAAATAGGAAAAAGCAACGTAAAAAAAAATACTATTAGAAAAAAAAAACGAGGTATTTGTAATGTGGTTTGGCCGATTTTGCCCCTATTTAGTGTGCCAAATATTGTATTTTCAAACCTTAGAATTTGAAATGATTAAGATGAACCGATTTAAACTATACCTATATTTATTTGACCATTTTTGTAATGCATTTTGAAATGATTAATAGTTATTTGACCATTTATGGTCCAAAATTTAGTACTTGACCAAGCTTAAAAGTTTGTAGTTAAATGTCCGACTTACTTAATAGCCAAAATAGAAATAAAACATATTTCACAACTAAAGGTTTAAAAGAAATAGACATTTAGCTAACTTTCAAAACATGGACATCTACATAAGCCAATTTAAAAAACTAATCACCTATCTAGTTTTCTTTATATTTATATAGGAATAACTGCAAAAAAATACTTTGAGGTTTGGGTGTTCTGCAATTTAAATGTTGAAGTTTGGACTCTGCAAAATAATACTCCGAGATTAAGAATTTCTAAAAATTAATACCTTGAATTGACTTTTTGAATAATTTTAACTGATAAAATACAATAATATCCTCAAAATTAAGAAGAATAATAAGGATTAATCTAGTTTTAGTAGAGGATATTATTATTTTTTAGTTGCTAAAATTGGTCAAAAAGATTTTGGGTATTAATTTTCAGAAATTCTTAATTTCAGTGTATTATTTTGTAGAGTTCAAACTTCAAGATTTAAATTGCAGAACATTCAAACTTGAGGGTATTTTTTTGCAATTCATCCTTTTATATATGATTTAATTTCTGCGGTTTAGGAAATGGTTCTAAGATTTAGGCTTAGGCTTTAGCATGTTGTTGATTCAATTTTTTTTTTTTCAAAAAAATATATAAACGTTAACTACAACAAACAAGATGGTCTCTTCACGACTTCACCTATGTTTTTAGTTTTTGTTGCAAAAAGTGAAGTTGTAATTGTCAATTACAAAAAGAAGTCACTTAGGAGGAAAGATTTGATTGGAACTAACAAAGAAGTTCCAGTGAAATATGAATTTAAAAAAAAATTCTGGAATTTAAAAAAAAAAATTCAAGAATGGGAAATTATTTCGCCTCACTTTTTTTTTTTTCCTGAGTTGATGTTGTTAGTGGAATGAATATTAATGGAAAGAGATTGAAAAAAAAAATGATATTAGGGTTTCGTTAAAATTTTAAGATAGTTTCATCAACACCTTCTATAGAAAAAAAAAAAAAAAGTACCGACATGATCGAAATGTAAATAAACGACTGCACCGCGAAAAGAATTGATAAAACTAGAGAAAAACTAACTGATGTATGTCTATTATGTACAAAATAAACAATTTCGAACTGTCCTTGAATTACAATATCTTAATTGAAAAAAATTAAAATACGTATATATGTGTGAGAAAATATACATAAAAACAAATTGAAGTCCAAAAATATATTTAAAAATATAGTTACTTAATTCTATTAAAGAGAGTAAAATATAAGGAAAAAATAGGAAAAGAAAAAAGAGTTGTTTATTTAATTTAGCTATTGAAATATATTCAGACTTTATTCGTATATTTTCTTATAAAATTACATGCACAAAACAATTAATAATTTTGATGAACTATAACAAAAGCGATATATTATATTTACATTGTCCAATGTTTACATTAATGGATTTCTTTTATCTTCTTGAAATTTCCCGCACACATAGGTGTATGGTGTTAGTTAGAAACTACTGCCTTTAAAAGTTTTATGTATAAAAAGGATTGTCCAACAAATATGATTAATTATTTGTTTTAACTAGCTAGTCTTGTATCATATTTGTGGGTTTTGAATCAATAACAATAAATGTTGAAATTTTACTTTATATAATAAAAAATAATGAAGTTAAACCTTTTAAAAAAAAAATTAGCATCTGAACTTTTGATTACAATGTATTACAACAAAATGTAGTTTGAGTTTACTATGAGTCCTTAAATTAATTAAAAAACAATTGAGTTATATATATATATATATAATTTTTTATATACGTATGTATTGGAGACCTTGCGACTCAAGGTCTTAAGCCACTATCTAATAAGACAGTACAAATTATCCAATCCAATTAACTAACTAACCGTTCCAATCCAATTCAAAAAAATTAGATATTCAATTTTAATCGAATTGGATTGGATACCAATTTTTTAAATCCAATGGTTGATTGGACTGGATTGGATTGGACATAAGTTTTTTAAATCCAATAATAATCGATCCAATCCAATATATATACACTTAAATATATTATTAAATATATGTATTTTGCTTTATTATATGATATTTTTCTATTAAATTAGCATTAAAATTCATCGTGCATTACATTTTATGCTCTCCAATACCTAACTTATCATATTTTGAGTATTACAAATGTTACTCTTCAACATCACCACCTCTTATACTTGCACGTTAATTTTCAATAGATTTATCCTATTTATTTAACTTTTTTTTAGGGCTTCTTTCAAAATTTTAGGCCCAAAGTATCCTGGATGGGCCAAATTTTTAATCCCGAATTGATTTAGAAAAATCTCACTTTTTAAAGAGGGTTTTTTTTAATTAATTATTTAGTTACAAAAATATCCTCTTATAAACAAATATAAATATATTAAATACCAAAATCTTATTTCTTACCCCACCCCATTTCTTGGGTGTGGCAATTAATCAAGCACTTGGTGGGTTACTATTTTGTAACTACATAAACTGTTTGCGTGGCATTGAGAACTTAATCCAATAACGCTAGTTAAGAAACTCGGCACGTAAGTAATTCACAAGCAAATCAAATGGGAATCGTCTTTGGGAAAAAAAAAAAAAATAGAATTCTTGTGAGCAAGATGGTAAAGATATACCACAAACACTTGACATAAATATGTAAAATTCATCCCATTTCCAGTCTCCTCTGAGGCAAGTTCTTCAGGAAAAAAATAAAAGAACATAATAAAATTTAAAAAAATCTTAAATAAAGATCACGACAAACTAGATGAAGAGAAATCGGCTCAATGAGACTTTCTGAATTCTTAAAATGAAATATTTAACAATTGAGAAGAAGACAAAAAAAAAAAAGGAATTCTAAAACTATTGGATGATAAGGAATTAGAAGGGTGAAAGTGAAATTTGTTCAGAGATATTTAGTACTGGGCATTTTTGTAAACAAAAATTTAAAAGGGGTAAAAATAAATTCTAAAATTCTAAAACTTTTGGAAAAGTCTATTTAGAAGAGGGATGTAAAAAAAAAAAAAAAGTGACAATAGAACCATTTATATAAATATATTAATAGAGTAATAAGGCAAATACAATGATCATGGTATTATTAATACCTTCGCAAACAGGGAACGCTCACATTAGGGAAGGACATGTTTTCATCCAGAATAGGGGTTTGCCTAATTGTTTCGTTAACAATGGAAAAACATCCTCAGATGTACGAGGTAGGGATCGTGTGTGAAATAGACCCTTTTAGAAGTTATTTTTCAAAATTCTGCTTAAAATAAATATTTGGGTTTAGGACATTTATACCTATTTTTTCAAAAAGAATACCATAAATACGACCTTCTATAGATAATTCAAATCCCGTATAACCTAAAATGAGCATTTTTCTGAATATTCTTAGATAGAAAATGCGGTGGTAATTTGGTAAATAATGCATCATTTTTTTATAAAAAACTTTAAATATTTTACCTGTCAAAAGAAAGTTAAAAGCACAATTAGCATAGTGGTAGGACACTTTTTTGATCTCTTGGAGGTTTGTGGTTCAACTTTCACTATAGTCAATATCTTTATTTATCGTTTTTTTTTCTTTCCATCCTCTTTCAATTTTATTTTCCTTTTTGATTTTTCACTCCTTTTTTATTTTTTACCTTATTTTTTCATTTTTTTATTTTTTTAATCTTTTTTCCTTTTTTACTATTTCTCTTTTTTTTTTCTTTTTCATTCCTTTTTATTTTTTTTCCTTTTCCTTTCTTTTTTCGATTTTTCACTACCTTTTCAATTTATTTTTCAAACTGGTTTCTAGGAAACCACAAAAGCTTCTTATGATTAACTTACATACAAGACATTTTGCTACACATAAATCAAACTACATTCCTGGAAACCACAGGAAACCAAAATGGTTTCTATGAAAACTTTGTGGTTTCCTATAATTTACTAACGTAAAGGATATTTCGCTAAAAGAAAACTAAACTGGTTTCCAGGGAACCAAACTCGTTTATAGAAAACATTTTGTGGTTACTTGTGATTTACTTATATACATGGTATTTTGCTCAAAGGAAACCACACTGTTTCTAGGAAACCTTTGCAGTTCCCTGTGATTTACTTACATAAAGGGCATTTCGCTAAAAAGAAACTAAACTGATTTCTAAGAAATCTTTGTGGTTTCTTGTGGTTTCAAGAAACCTTTATGACTTACTTACGTATAGTGCATTTCGCTTAAAAGAAAGCAAACTGGTTTCTTGGAAACCTTTGTGGTTTCTTGTGGTTTACTTACATACATGACATTTCACTAAAAGGAAACCACACCGATTTTTAAAAACCTTTGCGGTTTCCTATGATTTACTTAGATAAATGGCATTTCACTAAAAGGAAACCAAATTGGTTTCTAGGAAACCTTAAAGGTTTCCTGTGATTTAATTACGTACATGACTTTTCGCTAAAAAGAAACCAAACTGATTTCCTAGAAACTATTGTGGTTTCTTGTGATTTACTTATATAAAAAGCATTTCGCTAAAAGGAAACTAAATTGGTTTTCAGGAAACCTTTGCAGTTTCCTGTGATGTACTTAAAGAGCATTTCGCTAAAAGGAAACTAAACTGGTTTTTTGTGATTTACTTATGTACAAAGCATTTCGCAAAAAGAAAACCAAACTGGTTTCCAAGAAACTTTTGTGGTTTCTTGTGATTTACTTATGTATATGACATTTTGCTAAAAAGAAACTAAACTGGTTTCTTGTGATATATTTAGATAAAAGGCATTTCACTAAAAGGCAACCAAATTGGTTTCCTGTGATTTACTTACCTACAAGGCATTTCGCTAAAAAGAAACCAAACTGGTTACTAAGAAACTTTTGTGGTTTATAAGAAATCTTTGTAGTTTCATGTGATTTACTTACATTATTACCAGTAAGTTTATAATTCTGAGTAACCGATTTCGTTATTACTGGTAATTAGAAACCATAGAAACCAAATAGCAATCGTAAGCCACTAACCAAAAAAATATGGTTACTATAAGTTTTTCAGCTTGGAATATATATATATAATAATAATAATAGATTACCAAGTATTTATTTTTGCTAAAATAGTTAATTACCTATAGTAACCTAGAAAAAAATTCTAGTAAACTAATAGATTTTTTTTTCTCAAACAATAATTTAAAAAATACATATGTTTTTCTCGTTCCTTAAAGATTAAAGAAAAAAAATGTTTCTTTTATCTCTAAGAAAAAAAATGTAGTTCTTTTTGTAATAAGAAAGGAAAAAAAAAAAAAGAGTTAAAATTTTCATTTATTAAAAAACAAAAGCAAAAAGGGAAAAAGTTTTTTTTTTTTTGAAAAAAAAATAGGAAAAGAAAAAGATAGTACAAAGGAAAAAAGTATTAGGAAAAAATAAAAAAAAAAAAATAAAATTAAAAAAAAAAGAAAAAAAAAAAAAAAAAAAAAGAAAGAAAAAAAAGAAAAGAAAAAAAATGGGAGATTTGAAACATGAATTATATCCGTAGGGATACTAGGAGAACACGCTAGCCATCAGACCATATCTTTCAGCCTTTATTTTGCACAATATTTATTACATAAACTATTTAACAAAGGAGAATTTATTTACGAAACTACCACCGCGTTTTGGAGGTCGTATTTTTTGAAATTTTTTTTAGAAAAGTCGTATAAAAGTTAGAACAATTTTTTACAACCATAATTTTGGAATTATTTTTTGAAAAATCGTATTAGGTGTCATTTTTCCTAAATATTTTAAGTTATAACTCGGTCATGTTCAATTGCACAGCAGATAGTGCTCAATTAACAATTATACTAGACGTGCTCACCAAATTATTAGAAAGTCCATTTTGCAAAAAAAGTTTTGAAAGAGAATATATTTCTTAAAACACACAATTAAAAAGGATCTACTTCACCTAATTTCCTTAGGAAGTAATCTTTTAGCCAGTAATCATTTGAGGTCTAGAAATTGATAAATTTCGTACCAACGTGTGAAGAGACCTCCCTAGTGTAAGCGCTGTTTACTATATCACTAACAAGCATGACCTCGATTAGAGCATTCTTATTATAAGTCTTTCAGGAAGAGACTCAAAACAAGACAAGACACAATCCAAAGAGTATCATCAGGATTACTTGTAATAATTATTTCAGTTTACATTTTTTTATATTTCGACAATAACCAAAGGGGCTCAAGTTCTTTCGGGAAATAAGCCATGAGGAAAGAAACCAAAATAACAATGGAGGAGAAAGTAAGGTGAATGTAAGGATGAGCTTAAATTGGATATACTACTAACTAAGGTAATTTTGTAATTTTCTATCAATTTTCACATTTAGTTTATATAAGAAGATCGGATTTTAAATTATTTTGCAATTTAAAAAGAATAAAAAATTCAAAGGAGTTAACCCATATTTTAAAAAAACAAATGGGGTTAGGTTAAAAAGGATAAAATAAAGTAGTACAATGCCATTTTATGACATTTTCTCCATACAGTTTTCTTATTTTTATTTTGTATTTTCTTTTCCTCAAATATGAAAAAGTGAAAAGTAACTAAAAGCGACTAAAGCCAATATGTGTTTGAAGTTATAATCAAAGGATGAAAATATCCATGAGATATATTTTTATGGTATTATCCATATTTTGAAGTCTCGACATAGGTATAGAGGGGAAAGATTTTCTTCCCAGAGTGTTTAGAAATATCCATGATATCCATAATATCCGTGAATATAAAATATCCACGTAAAATCGAAAATGGCCGGAAAATTTTCCTTCTATAAAAAATTTAATCTATGGCCCAAGTTTTTTCTCTTTTGTTAAAAAATAAAAATTTATCATATTGTTTAATTTCAACTTATTAAAATACTAAAATTCAAATTATCGGTTATACAGTGGGAAAAGATCAAGAAATACATATATGACACATTAAAAATTATCGAAAAAATTATTCGAGATAAGTAGTATCTTGGCAAATGTATTGTTTAGAATCTCTAAATCGAGATTAAAAGCTCGAAACATATTTATGTTTTCCAATCTCCTAAAAACTCTTTTTAACTTATTCTCATATTAAATATACTTGAAAGTGCATTTAATTAATATGTTGCAATTTATATTATTTTATATATTCTTAGTAAAAAGTATTTAGAATATTGAAAAATTATAACAAATATATAATAATGTTGCTTCTCTAGCATAATTTAGGGGTGACAATTCGGGTTACGACACGACGATACGACACGAACACGATACGATTTTTTGCGGGTTAGGGTCGAAGAAAAAGGGCGCGGGTCGAAATCGGGTCGACCCGCCTGACACGAATAAAAAAACGGGTCGGGTTCGGGTCAACCCGCTTGACCCGAACTTTACCTGTTTGACCCGCCAACAAATATATATATAAAATTAAATTATAAAAATATTTTTTATTTAATTTGTTTATGACTATTATTATAGATATATTTAATTTGTACAATGTAAGTGTTTGGGATTATAAGTTATTAGTTATATTTATAAATTGCCCCTAATTTATTTATTTTAAAATGAGACAATAATAGGCTTAGAAAAAGAAAATATAAGTAGAAAAATACGGGTCATAGCGGGTTGGCGGGTCAAAATCGGGTCGTGAGTTGGATGTTATTCACCAAAGCGGGTTGTGCGGATTGGGTTCGGGTCAACCCGTTTTAGGTGCGGGTCAGGTTAGTATTGATGGTTTTCTGACACGACGGGTCACGGATCGGGTTTGAGTTGACATAATTTGTATATATATTTGACTTCAACCCGACATGAACCTGACCTGCCGACACGAATTGCCACCCCTAGCATAATTGTATATTATACAACATATAAGAAAAAAAAATTATTAGATTCAAGCAAATATGTGTTAATAAATTTTTGTTATTAATATGGTTCAAATCAAGTAATATTATTTGTTTAGCATTCTATAAAATTTCACTAGAAAAAATAAAGTTGTTTTCAAAGTATTCCTTTTTTTTTTCGGGATATCAGGGTCTGAAAGGTTGAAACTCAAATGTGTTTTGAGTTGAAATGTACCAGATTTACTGCCATTTCAGTCAAATATTCGTAGGTTTTTTCTTTTATTTTTTTATTATTTTTTGGCCGGAAAAATATTCATTGCTTTACTGAATATATCCATTTCTTGTTACATTTCAAGGAAGCGTTCATGAAGAACAAAAGAATATGAACAAACTATTCTTAATTTCAATTTTTTATTTTTTGAAAAAAGAAATGGAAAATGAGAAAGAGGAATATACCTGAATCCGTGAAAATCACATTTACTAAGGGATAATTACTAATTTTAAAATGGATACAATTTTTCAAAATATATATATTTTTTAACTTAATTTTAAGCCTTTAAATATTTAATATTTGATAATTAATTTCGAATTTAGTCCAATACAATTATGTGTCAAACACTGTTACTCTTCCAGTTGTTTAATATGATAGTTTGCCAAATGAGCATTTATCACAATCCGATTTAGTTCTATCCTTGCTAATCCTACGCATATAATCCAATTTAATTATGTGTGTCAAACGAACAAGAGACAAGCAGAACCATTGATGTTGATTCAATTGACGCATTTAGTATATAATTCGAACCTTATTGTACAAATTCATAAACAAATTTCGTATAAAAACTTGATAGGATAAACTTTGATAAAATAAGATTTAAATCCTATATTCCTTTTTTTCTAACCTCAGCACTTGACGGTTTGGGCGTCTTCTTGTTCAGAAAACACTCCGCAGAATAATTTCCAAGGTTTAGCAGCTCACTGTTTATATTAGCTGCTCACAGTCTGCCTTCACAAGTACCAGATCACCAATGTTATCGCGAGAACGAGATGATATAGGACACATCTCACCTATGCTGTAAATGGTAAGTAGTCCTTACATATGTTTCAAATAACACACTGTCTTTTATTCAAAAAAAATAACACTTTGTCTTAATGGATTTTCTGTGCAATACATAAGGAAAAGAATGATCTGGAACAAATAATATAATATATACATTTATGAGCATCCGTAACATTTTATAAACACTGGAAAAGATAAACTATTGACCACAGTACAAACACACCACCGAGTGCCACCCAAAGAGAAAGAGAATGAAACACAACAAAAAAAAGAAGCAAAACAAAATAGTACTCTTGATCAGTAGGTGTGACACCTTAGGAACCACGGTCTTGATTTGATGGCAGTATTGTTACACTAAACTTGTTAACAAAACATTATTTGGAAGCTTAAACTCGAAAAATTGTTCCACAAAACAGGGGGGTTGTTACAACCCATATAGTGAAACCCACAATTTATCATAATGTTCTCTTCATTTGGCCAACAATACAAATTGAAGCCCCAACTGACATATGAGGATGCAAATCCACTACACCTCAAAACATGCATCCAGAGTTTCCATAAGAAAAACATAGTAGTAAAGGGATAGAAAAAGAAAACAATATGATACAAAACTGAACCACTCAGTACATTCGAAAGTACTACATTATCCAGGAAGCACAAAAGAAGCTAAGCTAAACGGCTGAGTAAATAGAAAAAGAAAACAATCACAATTAGTTCTCTCAGAAAAGTGAGGAAGCAAGTTCAGAAACCTCCGCTGCAACCTGGTCATAATCGGACTTTAATTTTTCCTGTTCCTCCGGGCTCAGTTGTCCCTTGGCAGGCTTGGTTGACACCAGAACACAGCATGTTGGTCTCTTTGTGGCCCCTGCATTTGCAAGATCCTGAAGAAATACAATTTAATCAGGTCAAGACTACCACAAAAAATGTTAAGGTGAGTTGAAAGAAATGAAGACAATCCCACAAAAGTAAAAGGAAAATAAATAGAAAGACCACAAAACTTCCATGAACTTACTTCTTTTGAGGGAACATATACGTAGGGTATTTCAGATTCTTCGCACAAAATTGGAACGTGAGTGATCACATCAATAGGAGAAATGTTCCCAGCTATAACACATACTCTGCACCCACATAAAAAGAAAAAAAGGAAACAACCAACAATGGTGTAAAATGCAATAACATTTTCTTAAGCTAATGCGAGAAACTATCTAGTAACAGCCAACAGGTTCAGCTTGGCATAGACATTCAACTAATCAAAAATAAATCTTAAGAGCGAAAATAAAAGCAAGGCGTTCACGATTCAAACTGATCCAACTAAACCAAACAAAACCAACCCAACCATCGGCACTTGGACTGGAATTGGATTTGTTCCGGTGGCGGATTGCTTACTTCAAAATCCAAGATAACTTAATGAATGTTCTTTCTAGTATATAAATTTTAAGGAAACAAATCAATCCAAAAAAACGACCCAAAAAAAAAAAAAAAACTGACCCTTTGTGACCACGTCTAATACTTTTGACCACCTCCTTTACTCCTCTCTTTAAGCATTTGTGCTCAGCAGCTGTAAGAACAAGAACCCAAACAACACCATTATCACAAACTCCATCAACATAGACCATTATTTAACATTAATACATAAAAAATAAAAAAAAAAACTCAGGCCCTCCATTAAACATCTCTTATTGAATTGGAGAAGGGTCTACCCTTTGTAACTTGGAACACAAAAGAACAGACAATAACAATTTCTCGGTGGGTTTTGTCGCATTTTCTCGGAAAACAAACCGTTTTAGACAAATTAGAAAAAAGATAATGATGAAAAAGAAATTAGACCTCTACGGACAAGCTTGAGGGTTCGCTTGCAGAGCTTCTTGCCGGCGAGGGGTTTGGCAATGGGAGCGAGAGCTTGTGTCTTCTTCTTGTCCTTCTCCTTCTGATGAGACTTCTCTGCTTCGCTATCGCTTCCCATCTTCTTCTTCTTCTGCGACTGATATCCTACAGCTAACACTGCTCTGCTCTGCTCTTCTATTGTGTTATGGCCGAGAGCCGAGAGCCGAGAGCCGAGAGAGAGAAGTATGAGATGAGGGTTTCTCTGATTACTAGGGTTTAAGCTGCACAAGGTACATAAGGGTCACCCTTTCCACGTGCTACTCTCTCGCACGGCACGTGTCGGCTGCGATTGTCCTGAAAATAATGGACTGGGCCAATTAGTCAAGCCCAACTTAAAGTTGGGCCTCATACACACCGAATTCGTCTTAAAGTTTGGAACCATCCAGGTATCTCTCTATCTCTTCTCTCCCGTCGGTCCTCGTTTGAGTTCGATGACAGGGGCTTGCTTTAATGTTTATGGCACTTTTTTAATTTTTTTTTAAATTTATTTTTTATTTTTTAAGGGAATCGGATTTGATATCATATATAGATACCAATCGGATTTTTTTTTTTTTTTAAGCTAAGGAAACCAATCGGATTCGATAAGAAAAAAAGAAAAAGAAAAAGATACTTTAATATAAGAACCGCCGTACATTAGTACAATGTCCAAAGGGTCGTTATAGGCCACCTAGACAAGCCCAATTCGTAATTGGGCCTAGTCCAAGAATCTTCTAAACAGGGCCCATAGAAAAAGGATTGGGCATCTGATTCCTCTTTTTACTATCCAAAAAGAAGGCGTAGCGTAGGTTTCCCGGAGAAACATCTTTATATTCATTTCATTTGCTTCTCTTTCTCAAAAGTTGCAGAGCAGAGCACAAAGAGAGAGTATACAAAGAGCGAGAGTCCTTCCACCATGCCTACTGTCAGCGTAGGAAGGGATCGTCTGTTCGCTGCCCTAGGGAGGACTTACAGTGAGCTCGCAAACTCCATTCTCATTGCTCATTACATGATTATAAAATGCAAATGATTTTTCTTTTTTAAATAAAAAATAATTTTTTTTGTGATTTAATTTTTCAGCCCAGGAAGAGTTCGAAGACCTGTGCTTCAGTTTTGGGATCGAGCTGGATGATGTTGTAAGCAATTTCGATGTTCTTCCCTTGTTATGGCTCTTCAGTATTTTTTTAATATTATTTTTATAAAATTTTTCCTGAATTTTCATTTTTTTCGCTAATGGGTTGGTGCTTATATGTCTGAATGGCGTATTGGTGACTTGTATCAGACAACTGAGAAAGCTATTATTAGAAAAGAAAAACATTTAGAAGATGAATCTGAAGAAGATGAAGAAGTTATTTACAAAATTGAAGTTCCTGCAAATAGGTAATGTTTTTTTAATTAATTTGTTTTCTCCTAAGGTTATGTACATATCTATGCATTTGAATGTGTATGTATATATATATGTATATTCTTCTGTATGTTATGATTTTTTTTTTTTTGGTGGTTTCACAACTTACATTACTTAATGATGTTTGATATATACACGAATTTTTCTGAACCGGGTAAATTTGGATTTATCTTAACTTTTGGTTAGTTTTTATGAATTATGTGTGATTAATTTGTAATTCTATCTGGGTTTTTCTTGTATTCAGCTTGAGTCAACGGATTAGTTCAAAATCTTGTTGATAATTTTTGTTTTGAATTTACTTAAGTTTTTGAATTCACTTAAGTGGTTGGTTCAAACTCAATCAAGGCCGAGTTTTGGAAATTAATGTTTTTTGTTTTAACTTTGAGGAAAAAGGTTAATAATGACGATTATTGTTTTTTTTTATTTTTATTTTTTTATGCACAGATATGATTTGCTTTGTCTTGAAGGGCTTGCTCAGTCTCTCCGTATTTTTGACAAGAAAGACAAGATACCCACGTATACATTGGCTAAGATTAGTTCAGAGTCGATGATTAAAATTCATGTTAAACCAGAGGTATCCATCTTAGATTTGAACAGTTTTTAATTACAATTATTTAAAATATTGCTGTCTATTTCATGGAGCATAATGCCCTTTTCCTACTGCAGACGTCCTTGATTCGGCCATATGTTGTTGGTGCTGTTTTAAGAGGCATTACTTTTGATGAAGCAAAATATAATAGTTTTATTGATCTCCAAGATAAGCTTCACCAAAATATCTGCCGGTATTTGGATTTAATTATTTTTTTGCTATTTGAACATGTTGGTTTCTAGGAAGTTACTGATTTGGTAATTGTTACATAATCTACTCTTGAAATTTGAAATTTGGACAGTGTTAGGAGATTTGTGCACAAAAACCTTGATCTGCAAAGTCTCTTTCTCTATTATTAAGCTGTACAATAACGATGGAATCATGATTGCTAATTGCTTTCCTCTTGAAAATCTTTATGTCAAATGTTATACATGTTCAAGTTCAAACTTTAATGTGCAAGTTAGTCCTATCTACAGTTCTACTAAATGAATGAAACACAATGATTCTGTTATTAATTTATTATTTGGCTTAAGTTTTTCGATTCAATGCTCACTGTAGTAGAAATAGCTTCCGAGAGGATTCCTGATGTATGGTTAGCCCGTTCTAATTTATTTGATGTTCTACTAGGATTTTGATTAAGATAAATTGCTCTTGAAGAAATTAAAAGAAATTATCCAAAAACTAATTAGATAGAAACAATAGAACTTAGTCATATAAATGGATCTAAAACACTATCATTGGTCATGATCCTATGATCAAATGATTCTTGTTGCGTGTCGATCTCTCTCTCTCTCTCTCTCTCTCTCTTATATGCTGGTGTAACCTAGAGGGAGGAATCTAAAGAATACTAGTTTTAGTGACATTATTTGCTCTCTGATTTAGGACAAATTAACTTGATTGTGGTCGTTGTCTAAATGGTTTTAAACATGCTAGCTAATTACTGTGAGTTTTGCTCGCTTTCTTGTTGATTTTTTTTTCCCAATTTTTTATTTTACTTGTTTGAAGTGCTTAAATTTTTCTTGTTTAATAGGAGGAGAACACTAGTTGCAATTGGAACTCATGACTTGGACACATTGCAAGCCCCATTCACATATGAGGTGGGTTGTTCTAATATGTATTCTCCTGCTGTTAATGTTAATCTCTTTCATATTTTGACCATCTGTTATAATAACAAAATATGTATTCACCTGTAATATGTATTCACATATGAGGTGGGTTGTTCTAATATGTATTCACCTCTGCTGACGGACAAAGTGGAAGTCCGAAGTTTCTTTCTTAGCCCAGACTCCTTGTGGAATTTTATGTTCAGTAGTGACTTGTGCAACAGATATGGAACTGTTTTTTTTTTTTTTTTGGGGGGGGGGGGGGGGTGTTCTTGTTAGTTTTTCTGCATAATTTAATGTTGATGGGAAAATTCAGGTGGTTTTCCATGATAAACTAAAAGATGAATCGATAATTTAAGAACTTTTTAATCTCTCCTCTTTTTAGAGATAGGTATGGAGACATGAGAAAATTAAGACATTTATTAGAGTCTTGCTATTCCATGATAGAATTAAAACATGAATTTGTAATTATTTGTTGAGCATTTGCCCGATTGGGTGTTTCTTCTAGTCTCTCTCTCTTATTTTATTTATAAATACTTTATACATATGCGCAGACACATTAACGAACTAAGACATTTATTAGATTCTTAGATCCTATGCAGTTTTTTGAGGCATAGATGTGGATTAGCAACTTACATTTATCTTCTACTGTTCAGGCCTTGCCACCTTCAAGCATAGATTTTGTGCCACTAAAACAGGTGATTATATCTGGATTCTGGATTCTAGTTTTTTTTTTTTTATTTTTTTTATAAATACAGGTCAGTGTTGAATGAATAGATATGTTGTCCTGAAATGAGTTCTTTTGTGTAGTGTGGTTACAGGCTTGCAGTGGGTGTGGGACAGAATAGCCAACTTATGGCTGTCTTGTCAAGATAAATTTTTAGTTCTAACTTTTGTTGCTTGCGATTCTCCAAATAGAATCAAGTTTAAAGAAAATTCTGGCTCTGACAACTTTGTGGGTGCTTGATATCCTAGGTTTTTTTATTTTTTATTTTTTTAGTAAATAAAATTAATAAATAAATAATTGATCTTATAGCCGCCTGTGAAACGTTTTGAAAGCCCCACTTTCTTTTCCCCTCATCATCAAGCGGGAGCTTTTTAGTTATGGTGTTTTGTATGAAATTTAAACTGGACATTGTAATAGATCTGTCGGACCTCCTTTTTTACTTTTACGTTAAAGGTTTTTTGTTCTGTTTTCTTTGCGGATACTCTTGCAATTTCTTCCTCTCAATTAATCAATCAATGGAGCATTCTGTCTATCAATCTTGTGCTGCAGCTTTCTTTCTCTCTATTAAGTAAATGCATTATTTTATAAACTATATTTCACGGATATTCCTAGAAGTAATTGGCCCATTTGGCTTTTGAAATACAGGTGAAGAGCTTCAAAGCTGATGAACTGATGGAGTTTTACAAAGTGAGTCTTGAACTAAGATGTCTTTATTGATGGGTCGTGCATCAATGCTGTTATGTAGGCTAATCATGATATGTGTTCTTTTATTTTCGGCAGCATGATGATATAAGCATTTCTAATATTCTATGCACGTGTAGAAATATTCAATATTATATAGCTAGTAACTCTTACTCTTTGCAATACATCAGTCCTTTTTTGTATTGACACATGTTTGTACGTTATATTTGGCAGTCAGATTTGAAATTGAAGAAGTTCTTGCACATAATAGAAGACTCACCGGTGTACCCTGTTATATATGATCGCAATAGGTGCAATGTTTGTTCTGAGCTGTCTATTATCATGTTCATTACTGTTTATTTTCCTAAGAACTTCCTTTAATCTCATCAAATGGACACAATTATGGACTTATGATGATCCATAATTGTGATCATGTCATCACATTGACTCATTTCAAGGGTATTGTATATTTTCTCAAATATACCGCTGAACTTTTATATCTTTAGCCTCTGGGATCTGGCCTTTTGTCAGTGACCTTTTAATTTTTTAATCTTGTTGTAGATGACGTAATTTATTTATTTATTATTATTATTTTTTTTTTTTTTTGTTGTTTGGCAGAACTGTCTTGTCTTTACCTCCAATTATCAATGGTGCGCACTCAGCTATCACTCTAAAGACAAAGAATGTCTTCATTGAATGTACAGCCACAGATTTGACGAAGGCCAAGATTGTTTTGAACACAATAGTATGGGGAAAAAATTCAAAGGATTTGTTTGGTTATCTACTGCTTCTTATCCTATTCGTGGATAATAATAAGTTCCTTTGTTCTTTCAGGTAACCACTTTTTCAGCTTATTGTGAAAAAAAGTTTGAGATTGAACCAGTTGAAGTGACAAATCCTAAGGGGGAGTCAATTGTATATCCTGATTTATCCGTCTACAATATGGAAGTTCCTTTATCATATATTAATGGTGCAATTGGAGTCTCTTTGGAGGCAGAAGAGGTATTTGATTTCTTATTTTATTTGTTTGCTAAGGTGTATTTTATTAGGATAATGCTTAGTATCCTACATCATGTCCCACCTTTTTTCCACCATATGATGTGACATATGATTTGTCATGATACAAGTGAATGTATTAATTCTATTTGTGGTAAGTTTCAGTTCACTCATTGAAATAAAGACAACTCATCTGCATGTCTAGTGTGTCAAAAAATTGGTATACGGATCCTTAGAATTATTCTTTTAATTATAATATCCTTGTTGGTTGCATGAGATAGTGGAAGTTTGCTGATAAAGTTATTTTATACTTATCTTATTTTTTCTTTGATATGATATAAATTTTAATATCAAATGTTTTTTTATGTTATTTTTTTTTATATGCCTGCTTTTATGGTTTATCAGTGGTCATCTTCTACTCTAGTTGTTACAAACACTTGTTCTATTGTTTTGTATTGTTTTTTTGTTTTCATTTAATTATTTAATTCGAGCCAGGTAGATTTTTCTGGTTATTCTATTGTAAACATATTTTTCTATCCTTCAGGTCACTAGTTTGTTGAATCGGATGCAATTGTATGCTGAGCATTCTGTTGTAGACAAGAACCAGAGCAGCATCAGAGTATCTGTGCCTCCAACCAGAAGTGATGTGCTTCACCCATGTGATGTTATGGAGGTCTGATAGTAAAAGAGAATTATGTTAGTCTACTGATGCTTCTTGAACATATCTGCTGAGAGTGTATTTAACTTGAATATCCTTCACAACATATTATTTTTCAGGATGTCGCAATTGCTTATGGATACAACAATATTCCGAAGAGAAAGCTTGCATCTTTGCAGCCGCTTCCCTTGAATGAGCTCAGTGATCTCATCCGACGGGAGGTACTGGCAAAACTTTAATTGATAGAGATATAACATTTAGATTTTCATGGCCTTTCCTTGGTTACCTTATGCTGTCTTTTTTATTTTATTTATGTACTTTTCTTTATAGATTGCAATGAACGGCTTTACAGAGGTCTTGACTTTTATATTGTGCTCCTGGAGAGAAAATTTTACCATGCTAAATCGTACAGATGATGAATCAACAGCGGTCGTTATTGGAAATCCTCGTTCCGCTGATTTTGAGGTTTGTATTCTCCATCATTTTCTGTTTAGTTATAGTTTTACATTGGAATAATTTAACTTGTGATTATTTTTAATGTTTACGAAGTGGCATTTTTAGCTGTGATTATTGGCGAGTCTTACATAGTGACAATTTCAGTTGTGGTTATTTTCTGTGGTCTGTCAATGTTGTTTTGACTTTCTGGTGCTATTTTGTACGTCTTTTACGCTTACTTTCTGGGAAACCTGATTATTTTCATTCTTATCAAGTTGTATGTGACGCCTTTGGATCAGTCTAGCTAAGTTACTGTGTTGTGTTAAATTCGTACTTTGTCATCTGCGTGCTAGTTGCATAGTAATGTCATTGGTTTCTTGACATGCATTCTTATTTAAAATATTGAGGTTGTATAACACAGTAGGATTTGTTTTAGAGTTCTTGTTCTTATCCTACGCAAGTAAAAATTGACAGAACAGTGATTTGAACAGATTGTTCGAACCAGCCTCATGCCTGGAATACTGAAAACTGTTGGACACAACAAAGATCATCCAAAACCAATAAAGGTATGTTAAGAATTTTATGGATTCACTTTGAATTCTTCAGTCCCTCCTTTTTTTTTTTAATTTATTTGAGTTTGGTTTGTAGAAATGCATATGCTGAACATATGCAGTGAGATCGTTCCTAGATGCATTGAATAGCCTTCAATGAAGTAAATTGTGGTGAAAATCTTTTATTGGTATTTTTTATCTAATGAAGTAGTACTTTGTTTCTATGTCACATTGATGTGGTGAGATACCTCTGGTTTCATGTATTTATGACTGATTTTTTTTATTTTTTGGGAATAGCCGTTGATTGGAATGTGTTTCTGTATAAAGGTAATCTTCCTTTCTGCTCTAGAGTTACATGCTTGTATAAAAATCTAACCTCTTCTTGTTGTTGCTAGATTTTTGAAGTGGGTGACGTATCAGTATTGGTTGAGGGTCACGATATTGGTGCAGCAAATCATCGCCAACTAGCAGCACTGTACTGTGGCGCTACCTCTGGATTTGAGGTACATACTTAAGTCCTGGAATTAAGTATGGTCATATCTGTTTTCCCAAATGTTATGAGAACTTTGGGTTTGATGCTTTTCATGACTGTTAGTCTTTATCATTATCCTCACATTTCCAAGTTTTCTGTTCTTAATTTAGAATTTGGTTTGGTAAAGCATCTATTTTCTGTGGCACGATTTTTGCTGACATGCTCTTCAAATTAAAAAGATGATTAGCTTGAGGTATGAATCTTGAAAGCAGAAAACTTTTGAAGTATTTTGTGAAGAAATGGTATTGTGGGAAACTAAGATTATACTGTACAATCAATTGTGGTAGAAGATCCTTCAATTAATCATTATGAGAATTGAACTAATGCTTGAACATGCTAATGGATACTGATAAAGGATAATGAAAATAGGGAAGGAACTAGGAACTTTGGTGCATTTGCAAAATAGTAATATGTGAAATACACAGCTTTTAGCTGGCCTATAATTGACTGAGGGGTATTGTGCTGTAAGCGGTTATGGGAGTTTAAGGAAGTGTTGTATAAACTTTTAGAAAATGTTGTTCTAAGCTTGTTTTCTGCCTACTTCACTCATTGCTTGAGTAATTACTTGTGAGTGCTCATGCTGTGAGTACTTCCTTTTCTGACAACTCTTCTGAACTGTCAAATGTAATTTATCTCCTATATTTTTTGATTGTTTTAGTACTTTGTTGAAGTTTACCATACTTATTCTTGAACTTTTGATTTTCAGCTGATTCATGGCCTTGTGGATCGTATTATGGAAGTGATTGGTGCTCCTTTTGTTCCGCTTGATGACAATACTGGGTATTCTATAAAACCGTCAGAAGTAAGTATTTTCTCCATTGGACTTTTCTTTTTCTTTGGCTGTGTTGGATGCTTGGGGACCAACATATCATGAAACCAATATACTTAATATGTTGTATTCTATAGGAACCTGAGTATCTTCCGGGAAGACAAGCAAGCATCATCTACAAAGGGACTCGCATCGGCACATTCGGCATTGTGCACCCTGAGGTAGATTTCATGATATGTTGAGAATTATTATGTTTCACAAGTTGACTACGGCCATACATATACGCAACTTCAACTGAACTCTTCAGTCATTTTTGAAAAAAATTTTAAGTGTAGTCTTATTGGGCTTCTCAGGTCTTAAACAACTTCGACATCCCTGATCCGTGCTCCTTTGTAGAACTTACGATTCAAAGTTTCCTGTAGTCGCTGCTATTCCATGGCAGCACATGTGAGTTCTGTCACTATTGTTATAATAACTTCCGTTACTCCTGAAAAACCCTTTTAAACTTTAAGATTACGTTCTACTGGAGTACTAGTTGTTCCTCTCTTCTTGTCTCCCCAGTTGAGTGACAACCAACACTACTGTCATTTTAGATTTGCAGGTATATCTTGGCATTACCATGTGGAGTCCCTTGTTTCAGGATCGTTTCATTCTGACTTAGTAACCTGATTGCCGACAATAAGGGGGAAGAAATGATAGTATGGAAACTACTTGGGAATCTGTACCACTGAGGAACCACATTAAAATGTGAATCGAAACTTTTCATTTCCCTCAATTGGGCTTGTTATAAAGCGATCGAGTATTATAGTTTGGTTAAATATGTAACCCCCTTAATCCTAAAGGTAACAGCTTTTTATTGGGGCCAAATTGTTTGATTGATAAGAAAATCCCGCAACTCTGCTGGTCCTCGAGTCAATTTGACATTGTGCTGTGTTTGAGACCCCGTTTAAAGGTTATAAATAAACCTATTGATTTGTTTTGACGTGTTTATAAGAGTTCTGTGGTACTTTTTATCCTTGATTTTTAAAATCATTTGCTTAGAAAAAAAGGTAATTTGCAAATATGTCGAACTTTTAATCAGGATAGATATGTCTCTGGTTTTGCTGATTGGGGGATGAAATGCTATCGATATAAATTCTATGGAATGGAGAATCGAAGATGAATAATACTACTATATTTGTGTCTGTCATTGTTCCCCATTCTAGTGTCAAGTATTTACATGTATATATATATGACGTATAGATAATATCTATCGGACCAGATGTGGTCCATTTCTGGGACTGGTCCCTTCACACGTTATTGCTAATTTAGTTTTCCATTATAGATTTGAGTAAAATATGTTCTGAATTGGCAAAAACATGTGAAACAATACCATATCTAATACCCTTTATATATATATGTATATGTGTGTGTGTGTCTATTGCTTGATAAGTTTCCCTTATTTTTGTGGACAAACATTATCGCTGCCGAAAGGCTATAATAAGTATAATACTTGCCTTTGAAACTCGAGAAATTTAGCTTAATCGGGAACGGTAACGTAGGGGTCATTAGAGTTGTAACGCGAAATCAAGTGTCCCACAGTTCCACTAAGAACAAAACAAAAGATCCAAATATTGGTTAAAAACTACTATTTCTCATTTTCTTACAAATGTTCATGCTCAATGGTTAAAAACTACTATTTCTCACTACTATCCTGTGCTATGTTTACACCATTACGTTACGTCTGTCCATTCAAGCAAGTCTCTAACAATGTTATGTGATAGAGCTGAATCATTGTCGCATAACATGGTTGTTTCAACATCGCTAGTACTCTTCTTTAGTGTCTATTCTTCATCCAGACACTTGATTGGGGTATAAAACACCTTAGGATGCCAATCATTCATGTGACTCCTATGATAAGCCTTCTTGGGATTTGGCCCTGTGGCCATAACATTCTCATGGTACTTCTTCAATGGCCGAGACTCTTTCTCTGCTTCTTCTACTACTCTGTGAAACTCAGTGGGCCCACCTAATGGAATTCTGGTGATTCTCATTGGATGCTTCCCAACTATTGTCTTCTTGTCTGAGATTTCCACGGCTAGGCGATCTGGCACTATGAATGATATGCCAAACTTCTTTGGTTGAGCTCTTAATGCACAAAAATCCATTTTGTTTTTCTCCCTCTTTTCAAAGAATAGCCTTCGGTGGATTTGTATGCTGCAGAAGATGAATTGTAAGGACTACAAAACGGGAATTTTCTCTCTCATATATATATATATATATATATAGCTGAATTTATCTGCTATTAATTTAATGAGACGTGAACCAAAAGGGAAAGAAAAGATAAGTAGTTGAAACTATGGTTCAAACGAAAAGTAGTTGAAAGTTTAAACTATGGATTCCAAAAGCTATTGGTTTCTTTGTGTGATAATATTGCTTGCTGCCTGTGGTTTGACTCTGGAGGCGCCTTTTCTGTCTTAAATTTAATATTCCAAAACCATTAGGGGGAAACTTAAAAACTTTATGCATCAGGTAGCATAAATGTAAATAAAAGGAAAAGGATGACATTGTTTGGTATGCTGCCAGAAATGGGCACTCGTGTAATTGACCTTTTTTCCCCCTTTAATGAGGGGACATCTTATTTATGGGCAAGTCATACTGGAATGACAACTGATCAATAATCTATTGATCAACAATCATTCTAGTAATGATTCCGTCAAAATGATGCTATTGCGGTCCATTTTCTTTCTCATATATATATATATATATATGTATATATATATTTCCATTTTTCTTGTACACAAAAGAGAAAATGACATAGATAGGACTAATATGGGCAAAAATGACCTTTTTATACATTTTTAAGAATATCAAGGACTTTTTAAAAGAATTTATACCCCGTTTGGTTCGCCTATTTGAATATGTATATTTGAATAGAAATTGTGGAATGTGTTATAATTGGAATGGGAGACATTTAAATGGAAAAAATAGTGGAATAGGTTGTAATTAGAATGGGAGCATTGGAATGAACCATTCAAAAACACCTCTTCCCCTCCATTCTCATTCAAGACACAAAAAAACCATTCCAATGGTTAATTTTTCTGATGGACCATTTGAATAGAAAAATTGAATTGTTGAAACAAACACGCATTTTAAAAAATCATTTGAATGAAAAAACTAGAGTTGTTGAAACAAACACTCATTCAAATAGGTTTTCCATTCCAATGAAATTGAATGGTTGAAACAAACGGGGCCTTAGACTATCTACGGCCATTTTAGAAAAGAATTGCAAATATACAATGGACTCATTTCTTTAGATATAGTACCACATTTTTTTTTTAAAAAAATGCCTCTTTAAAAAGTTGTGCGATGACTATTAAAAACGTTATTTTTCAAAACACTCATAAAAAAGTTATTTTAGTCCAAATTACTACTATCCACATCAAATTCCCTAAATATATGTCAAGAAAAGAAAAAATTGCACAAAAGTTGAACCTTAAATTTTACCAAGAGTAATTATTAAAAAAAATATTTCTCTAACATTGTCTAATAATTTTTTTAATTTCTTGCTATGGAAATGTTATTGATCGATCTCAAAGATATTTAATCATCAAACACAACGAAATAAAAAATAAAAAGAAAAGAAGGGGCTACAAAGAAAAGCCATCAAGGTAGCTAATTTAAAAGAAAAGCCATCAAGGTAGCTAATTTAAAAGTAAAAAATTATAAATTTTAAGCACAATAGAAAGTATATAATCAAGACAATAATCTTTTTGAATTACCTGATCAGCTTTGCATATTGTGGCAAAAATTACTGCAAAAAAACTAAAACTTGAGCTGCAGCCAAATGACCAAGATAGAAGGTTTAAGGAAGATGGAGATAGAAGAGACGCAATAAATAGGCCATTGTATAGAGAGGCTTCTCAAGCAAGCCTAAAACCACCAACCTTATGTCCATTGACTAATTAATTACCTAATTGATTTTCATCTAATTCTTTTTTGTTCATAATAAATTAAATAGTATGGCCAAGTAAAAAAAGTTAATAAAAATAATAAAGACAAAAAATTGACTATATGTAGCTAGGGATTGCTGACCATATAAAATTGAATGAAATGGATTAAGATAATATTCCCTGATTTATAGGGTTGTAGGGATTGCTGACCATATAAAATTGAATGAAATAGATTAAGATAATAGGGTAAATTGTAAAAAAAATACCCTAAAGTTTGTGTGTTCTATAATTTAAACCCTAAAGTTTAGATTCTGTAAAATAATACCTTGAGATTAAGAATTTCTGGCAATTAATACCCTGAGTTGACTTTTTGAATAACTTTAACTGATAAAATAATATCCTCAAAATTAAGGAGAATGATAAGAATTAATCCAGTTTTAATGGAGGATATTATTATTTTTTTGTTACTAAAATTGGTTAAAAATAAGTTCAGGGTATTAATTTTCAAAAAATTTTAAACCTAAAGTATTATTTTGCAAAGTCCAAATTTTATGCTTTAAATTACAAAACACTTAAACTTGATGATATTTTTTTTTAGTTCACCCTAAGATAATATTCCTTAGTTTGTAGCTTTGAAAATAGTTAGTAGAAGATAGTTGACAAATTTTCACCAAATAGGCCCTTAATAAAAGCCACTCATACACTTGAATGGACGACTATCTTGCAACACTAGCGCACTTACGTACAACACAACACAAGTCATTTAATCTATAAAAGAAATGTTAAAACACAGGATATTCAGAAAAATTAAAAAGAGAGAAGAAAACTTCACTTATACACATATATTTGTTTTCTTTCCATGAAAAAAAAACTCCACTTATATATATATGATTCTCAATTCGGTAAGTATATTTTTTTTACCTATCCTATGAGTATTGTTTTGTTCAATTAAAGATGAAGAAAGAAAAATATTAAATAATAGATATTTATTTTTATTTTTTCAACTACTCAAATTATTATAATGGTTGTAATATCATGATCCGGCTAAAAAAATATCTATCAATAGGTGAAAAAGGAGAATTTTACATAACAAGAAGAGGAAAGAATTTGCTGTTGTTAAAAAACAACTTTCGTTATTTATTATAGTAAGAGGAAAAAAGACTAATTAAAAAACTGTTAAAGAAATTGATAGAAAAGATAAGTACAAAAGTCCTTTAATTATAGATGGTAAAGGAGAAAAATTCATTCACAAACAATGCGGGACTTTTTCATTTTACAAAATAAAAGAAGGAAACAAAACGTAGGTTCCATGGAGTCTTGTGTGACACATACCATGGCTATAGGATTTTTTTAAAAAAAAACATTATAAAAGAGTTTGCAATGGAATAGTAAATAACAAAATATTTTTGTTGATTTTAATTTTTCCTAAAAACTTAGAATTTTAACTAGGATGTATTGACATGGCCATGGAAATATCCTCTTAGGAACAATTTCTTAACTAAAGAGTCTTGCTTCTTAATCACCAAGCTTTAAACTACAAAGGTGTATAGACACTTTGATCATGATCAAACAACAGTGAGATCCTAGCTTTAATTACAATTACCAAATAGTTATTTGCGATTAAGAGTGATCTCTAATGACTGTTTTCTCACTTTTTTCTCTAACTTTCAGTGCAGGTAGCCGCAAAACAAATGTATTTTAGTTAACTACTATGACATAATGGGTTATAAATACCCCCTTTGTCCTAAATAAGAAACTCGGCCTACCTCATTTACTGGGTTGGCTACCTGTTTTGGCTTTTCTTTCCCTTTTATGTCAAGAAACAGAAAGGAGTTGAAAGATGGTCAAATTGACAGGAACCTAACCATAATGAACAAGGTTCGAACGAGTAAAGCAGAACAACAATTAGATAATTGGGTTGAGGCTAACAAACTACTCAACGGTTGAAAAAAAGTTGCACATATGATTGATCGATCGGTATATAATCCAATTATGCGGAATACGTGCAACCAATCTGATCTCGTTAAATTAAATGTTAGAACATATATATTCGACCACCGCAAATTTTCCTCAGGACATATTTAGGTGATCCCAGAGTATACCAGACATGGTTATTCAATTTCACGTGAATTCTTTGATCACTCTTGTCTATATATCAGTCGGTAAGATGCAATCCACTATTATAAGGGACGTGTGGTACTCAACCTTAGGTACAAGGGATCATAAAGCCATTATAAATGCTATCTTTATGATATCAAGGAGTAAGTTGTCATCTCTAATTCCTAGAGATCCTACCTACCATCATATATATCTTTCTTTTCTTACATTCTCTTCCATTCTCTTTTGAGTATACAGTACTCAACTATCACTACTAACCTCTTTATTGGAGAATATTTGATAGGTACCACTAGTGCCCCATATTAGATCTTGGTAAAATTAGTTATTATCTATGGACCGTAAGGACGACAACTATGGTAAAACTAGGGTTTTGGACCCTCAATAAGAACTAATTGGAAGCGTGTGACGCACATGTTGGTCCTTGGATGAAAATCCATACAACATTTAATGTGAAGTCATCGTCCTGGTAATTTTTTATTTGATGATATTTTTTTTGTTCAACTGAATATTTTCTTTTTGTTCCATAAAATATCATTAATAGTGATATCATTTTCTAAAATTATTATCTCAATGACTTGGTCACCTTATGGATGTTATGTAGAGTTGAAGTACTAGAACATCAATAACTAAGGATAAATGAAACCCCAAATTCAACTCTAGCAAAAGTTATGGAAGTACTTGAACACAGTTTATGGGCGACTTGTATTTTTTTCCCCCTTGTAACTCGCTTATTTATGTTGAAATAAAAAAGAGAAGTATTTACTTCTAAGCTGATCTCAAGCTTAATTGGTTCAGTATGTGCACAATTAGCATTGTCTTCTTAAGATTTCCTTTTTTAGCTTGTTTTTTGCTTTTTCATGATATAGTTGTAATATTTGTATTTAACAAACTTTTGTATTGAGTTTGTCTTCTTTTGTAAGTGAGAATGTTTGTCATGACTCTTGAATATGTTGTTTGTTTATTAACAATTGAATTGAAAATGATAATCAAGGTGTGTGACGACCCGTAATTAAAAAAGAAGGTTTATATTTTATATAAAATATAAGGATAAAATAAAAGACAAAAGAGCCCTTACCTATTAGATATTAC